>CM054819.1:10870931-11121236 GCA_028984105.1 Lavandula angustifolia | reverse complement strand
GATGGCTATTTATGATAGAGCTCAGGTGAACTGGACGGAGTTCTTTCTGAAAGAATTCCAAACTCAGGCTGCAAAGTTTGACAGAATCACAAACAACCTAACAGTCAAGGGAAAGCTTCTCTATATGATGAAGCTGACTATAATGATAGAAGATTTCTGTGGTTCTGACCACATCACATACGCAGATAAGGCGTACTTCAACCCTAAAAAGATACGATTCCATAGCAAGGCAGCAACCCTCCAGCAGATAGGGACAGGGCCTGCTGAGAAAGGGAAGAAGAAGACCTCTACTCCCACTAAGAAGAGGTCACCACCGAAAACTGCTCAGAAGACTCCGTCTAAGAAGCAAAAGACTACTTCTGAACAAGCAGTTATCATTCCTCCCTTCAGACTGTGAGATGACTCAGACTTTTCTGAGAAGACAGTCTCAGTGGAGAAGGCAGTCTCTGCTGAAAGGGAAGTGTCAGTGGAACAGGGGTCCGATGCTGAACCGACAACTCCAATTTCTCAAACCCCACTGGAGGTTCCACCTCTCAGCAGTATCCCTTCTGCTGAGAAGGCTATGTCTCCGATTGAAGTAGATGACTCGGAGACAAGCTCAGAAGCCGAGACTATCGGATTAGAGGCTGACGCTCTTCAGAATAGAGCCTCCCGAGAAGTCTCAGAAGCCATACCGGAGATCTCAAGTCACTCTGACTTGGTGGCTCTCGCTAGGTAGGCCAGGCTTCATATGCTCATTCGATTCCAGGATTGGTTCTCTCTGAACAAGCTCATCCGACACCATACCTGCGAACAACTGAATGAAGAGGAGTTGATTCTCCGCGAGCAGATAGGCTAGTTTGAGCCTGTGGACCAGCTCGTTGGAAGACTTAAGGGCGGCGATGCTGGCCATCTTAGTGATCGTATTCCTATAGTAGCCACGCCTTCTGATGGTTCTGATCCCGATGATCAGGACCCGCCCAGTGATGCAGGCCCTGAGAAGCCTGTTGAGGGAACTCAACTGGAGGAGGGTGCTCAACCCACAACTGCTGAATTACCACTCAACATCCTACCTCCAGGAAAGTCGGTAGCTAGAACCTCTCAAGCCACGGACCCAGAATAGTTGTTGCTGGGGTCTGCTTTCAAGGTTGCACCCAGCTCAAAAAGCCGACGGTCCAAGACAGTCGCTAAGGCCTTAAAGAGTCATGGAGCTCATAACCGACTATTGGCCAAGGCTGTCCACAGGACATGGAACCAATCAACTCTTGCTCAGAGTGAGGAGATTAAAGAGCTGAGGACCTGTATTCAAAATTCAACAGCTCCTGACTTCTCAGTCATTCTCACTAATGCCCTAGCCACTCAGAGAGCAGAGTTTGAGAAGCAACATGCATCGCTGGAGGTTGCCCGGAACACATTGCTGGAAGATTATAAGGCATCCCACTCAGCCCACACTGAAACTATATCTTCACTAAGTCAAGCTTCAGAGCTCAGAATCCAATCTGTTCAGAAGACTTTGGACGAAAAGATACCAAGTTGCAGGCTATTCAGACATTGGTGGATGCCTCACACAAGAAGTATAGTGAGGATCTGATCATAGAGAGGAACGACCTCCACCAATGGTTTGAAACAATGCAGAAGGCCTTGGACATGCTTGCATCTGCATTTGAAGGATTGAACAAGAAAGTTGTTTCGGTCCCTGCCCCTAGCTCAGCTGATGATGCTAAAAAGGGGGAAAGGACATTGAGGGGGAAATGATCGGTACGAGTTGCTGGAAGCAAATCAGCTTAGACTGACCCTTCAGGAGCAGTAGGTCAGGCCCAGGGTGTCTCAGGCGCAGGCGATGTAGGGCGCGCTGAGACTGGCCCAAGTGGCTCAGGACCACAGGATCCCAAGGACTCAGCAACCCATACTCCTACTGAACATATCCAGGAGATTGCTGACTTCCTAGGGGAGGACTCAGATGAGGAGGAGCCTCCTCTGCCTCCTCCAGTGGCGAGAAAGGGGAAGAAAAAGCTAAAGCTCCTAACCCCACCAAAGAAAGGGACCAAAAGGTACATCAACCCTGAGGAGCAAGCTCAGAGAGAGGCTGATGAGAAGCTTGCCAGGGAGCTTTCTGAAGCTGAAGCAGCTAATAAACCCAAGAAAGCCCCTGCCAAAGCTAAGATAAAAGTCTCTGGGGAAGAAAGGCTGGTACCAGACCTCCTCCAAGGAAGCTAAGAATCGGTGATGAAGCCGCAAGGAGAAAGAAAATGAACAGCAGCAGAAACAGCAGGATAAGTCCAAGACTGATCAGCAGGGTGGAACCTCAGGTTCGAAATCCAAATCCCAATCACCTGCTGAGTCATAGGAACAACCCCATGTTCCCTCCTATGTCCCTTTCCAGAGAAGAAGAGCTTGAAATGAAGGAAATCTAAGACACAATGGAGAGGGCCTTGGACAGGACAACTGAGGCGAGGCTTAGGCTGGCTCATTTAGAAGCCCTCAAACTACGCACAGAGAAAGAAGCCCGAGAGAGGGTGCCTGTGAAGGATATTGAAATTCCCTACAAGTATAGGTGAGGCAGGAAGCCTACTGACCAGAAAATTCACAATGGATGCCATGGGAAAGGACTCAGAAATGGGAAACTCTTAAGGCTAAATTTATTAAAAGATAATTTGTTTGGAGGTACTAGCCTGATATGCATAAGAGTAATGCCTTTGCTGAATGGCTTCTGGTAAGCGATCCTGATATATATGCCAGAGTCCAGAAGGCCTTAGCTGACAAAGAAGATGTCCAAGTTCCTGTTCCTAGACCTCTGCCTCCTCCGCAGAAGCTTGATGGATCACTATACACTGGAGTTATTGAAGGAGAAGTCATAAGTGCTATCCAAGCTTTAGAACATGATGATTCTGACCCTGCTGATGTGCTGAAGATGAAGAAGCTCTGGAAGGACACTTTCCAGATGTTTGGATTGCCTTTGCTAGAAGAGAACTCTAGAGATTTTAAGGCAAGGATCCAGAGATTTAGGAGATAGCTTCTTTTCTTTGTATTTTGTTTCTTAGAATAGCAATTGATGTACTGTACTGAACTTCTTTTATATATATAACATCTTTGTTGTTTGGCCCGACAATACCTTATTGTCTTCATGGCCTTTGTTTATTTTTAAGCTTAACACTCAGAATCACCTAAGTGATTACTGACTCACACAGTTACTGTTGATATCTGTGTTTGTCTGTTTTACATAGATTGATAGATCTCTCTTATATAGGGGGGAAATTGTAGATTGGATATTATTGTTTAGGGTGTTTTAGGAAGGAATTATTGTTAGAATTCTGTGATAGGTTTTGATACTTATTCATGTATCCCTCAGTAGATTACAACTTGATGAACAACTCCAGTGATTCTACTTGTAATATTTGTAAGTAGCTTGTATATGATAGTTTGTAGTTTTAGGTTTTGGCATCATCAAATAGGGGGAAATTGTTGGGAGATGATTCAATAGTATAGTTTTAGAAGATTTAAATGATCCCAAACCATAATTTAATTGGTGAACCATTGAGTTTTAACTGTTATGCCTTTGTCTCTGAGAGTTTCAGACTCAGTAGACACTCTTTCAGCATGGTTCAGGCACTTAGTTCCGTCTGCTGACCCTTCAGTAGACTATCCGCCTCAGTACCATAGCGTGAAGACTCAGTAGTGCTGGACTCAACAGAAGCAGCATACTGAGGGGTATTCATACTCAGTAGTGCTGGACTCAGCAGGAGCCGCATACTGAAAGGAGTCAGTAGGACTCAGCAGGAGCAGTTCACTGAACTCAGAGTTGACCTTCAATAGAGTTGGACTCAGCAGGAGTATACTACTAAACCAAGGTCAGACTCAACAACGGCCAGACAATCTCCTTGACTGTCAGTGATCTTACTTGTTAAATCAGTAGAGTCAGACGAGGTATCCAGAGAAGTCAGCTTCAGATCTTCCTTGAAGTCTGTTTGTCTCAACTACTTTCTACACCTCGACCAATAACGAGCAACCAGCTGTCCACATTCTGATTAAAGCTGCAAGTCAACTTATTTCCAGAAATGGAGGGAAAAGACTCTGCCAGATTTCTTTGAAAGAGTCGTCAGCTACCCAAAAGAGAGTGACACATGGATCGTCGTCTCCAACGTATCTTTCCATGGCTCACCTCTATAAATAGAGGGAAAAATCAAATCGAAAAAAAAGACACATCGAAGAACACACGAGTGATTACGAGCAAATACCTACCGACTTAAGCTTTCCGCAAGATCTTCAGAGAAATACTTCAAGCGAAAGGCGACAATCTTGCTCAAAGGGAACCAAGCTGAATTAGAATCAATAGCCTCTAGTATCCAAGTGATTGAACTCAAACCCAGAAAGCTTATTCCTCACTGTTCGTCACTCTAGAAGCCACCTTCTTGTTCCCTTCCCTCTAACCTAAGCTCAGCTGAATATATCCATAGCTTAGATCGAAGGAGTTCATTCCTGAACTGTTCTTACTTGTAAAGAACTCCTTCTTAGTTGGAAAGTTTATGAAACACTTCAGTTTGATACTTATAAACTGAGACTTACTCAGTATAATCTTCAAGACCACTGTTTGTCCAGTGCACAAACCGACTGAGACTAACTCAGTATAATAAAATAGCCTCATGATCTTTTTGGGACAATAGACGTAGGATTGTTGATATCTGAACCACTTTCAAATTGCTGTATTATGTGTTCTGTTTTTACTATCGCATTGATTTTTGTTCATACTGAAAATTTCTTTCAAAATCATTCAACTGAGTTTCAGCAAAGCTTAAAAGATTGCACTAATATACTGAAATTGTTTTCATAAAAACGTTTTCAAACTCAACTGAATTGGGTCTACACATTTCCGCACTCTACTTAACTTTTACTGAACGGTACTGAATTCTGACATCAGTCAGCTAGGAGGCCTCAGTATAGTCAGTCACTCTGTCCACGCAATTCAGAACAGCATATCTGGTCTACTGAATTTATTCAGCAAGGCACTCTCCTGAATAGGACAGTTCGCGTTTTAAGTTGAGAAAGTTTTCAGGTGTATTCACCCCCCCCCTCCTCTACACCTGAACGTTTATCTCGGGACCAACAGGGATCGACTGCCTCCAAACAGTCCAGATTAGCAGCGGCTCGAGCAGCAGCTGCTAGAGCTTAGCAGTCAAGAACTCAACAGACCTAGAAGTCCAAGACTGACAAGCAAGGCGGAGCTTCAGGTTCTAAGTCCAAATCACAATTGCCTACTGAGTTAGAGGAACAACCGCATGTTCCATCCTACGTCCCTTCCAAAGAGCAAGAACAGGAGATGAAAGAGATTTGGGACACAATGGAAAGGGCTTTGGACAGAACAACTGAGGCTAGGCAGATCAGAGAGGCACGAGAGAGAATACATCTAGCTGATCTGGAAGCCCTCAGGCTGAGAACCGAGAAAGAAGCTAGGGAGAGGGTACCAGTGAAGGATAGGAGTATCCCTCATTCCTCCCGCTTCTTCAAGAGCAGAGAGCCCTTGAGTCAGGTGAACCGTATCGTTTACAAATGGACTGACGACTGGGTGCCTCTCAAGCTCAATCAATAATGGGAGCAGATGAAGGTGGAATTCATCAAGAGATTCCATGTGTGGAGGATTGGTGATGTAGATCCTTCTTCAGATCAAGATACTTATTTCAAAGATCTTCTGAGCACCATGAGTCCAACCCTCCTAGTTGAGATTCAGACTCTGCTTGACCAGATGGGTCAACCGCTGAAGGTACCTCCCTTCCGGACTCTACCTCCTCCTATAACATATGAAGGCAATCTTTACAAAAAGGAGATAGAAGAAGAAATCAAGAATATTGTATGCAGCAGAGGTCTGAGAGATGACATAGAAGAAGAATTAGCTAAGATCAAGGCTTTGAGGAAGCGTGTCTACAAGAGCTATGGCCTTGAGCTCCCTGAGAAGAAGTCAGCAGATTTCCGGGCAAGGATGCAATAGTTTAAGAAATAGAAGCCCATCTGATTTTTTCTTTTTCTAGTCTTGCTTCTAGTGATAGCTTGTTATTGTACTGTAATCTCTTAATCATACATAACAATATCACATTTTGGCCCTGACAATAACTCATTGTCTTTAAGGCTGTATTTTACTTTTCAGCACGACCGATCACCTCAGTGATCAACTCCTAACTTATCTTATCTGGCCCATGTGACTTATGTGCTTATCTGCCTTAGAATCTTTTCCTACTGTTTAACTGTGTTTATCTTACTCTTCCCTAATATAATTGCTTATGCTTAGGGGGAAGAACTCTTTTATGATATAGTAATAGAAAAGGGGGAAATTATTTATTAGGGGGAACTTGCATCTTAGAAGATAACTGATAATTGCTGAACTTACATTTGATGATTAGCTACTATATGATCTATTCTGAACTTAGAATATTTGTATCAACCTTGTGCTGAACTTGTTATGATCTGATAAATTCTGATACATGTCAGCATGCTATAACTATGATAAATGTAGCCACATGCTCTGATACATTCAACTATTCTTAACTGTGGTTGTTTTGGCTCTGATACATAACCTTATGGTCATAAGCTTACTCTGATTTCTTTACTTGTGACTGCTCTGATTCTCATTTTCTTTATCGTAGTCAGCGGTATTTGTTGACTGGAGCTTTCCCTTGTAATAGATATTCTGTTCAGTAGCTATTAGTCTTAACCTTAACATATTTTCTGTGATAGAAGATGTAATAGGTTTTGGCATCATCAAATAGGGGGAAATTGTTGGGATAATGATTCAGTAGATGAATCTATAGATCTGATAATCTTGATAGATTTGGATAGATTTGATAGATCCGAAAACCCTAGCTGAATATTGTACCTTCGTATCTATAATCTATTCGAGTTCAGTTGTTAGAACTCAGTAAGACAGAGTTCAGTAGCTGCAGGATTCAGTAGAGGACCTTATGCTCAGCTGAAGAACTCAGAATCGAAGAAGTCAGTTGGACAACAACCTGCAGCTGAATCTGCCTAGGAATTCGTGCCCATGCACTGAATGCTCAGAAGAACGTCAGTAGGAAAGACAATTCAGTTGCAGGTTCGAGGATTCAGAGGAAGTCAACCTTGATGTTTGACAAGTCTCAACTACCAATCTACCTCGACCAATTAAGAGCCGACAATGACCATCTACTCTGACAAAATCTGCTCTGAAACTGAAAAAGAGAAGAGTATCTACAGTGTACTTGCTTGACAACGTTCAAATTAAAGGAGCCGTTTTCCTTGTCGTATCGGCATGTGTCTAGAGCTCCCTCCAACGGATCTATTCACCATCGACGACTATAAATAAGAGAAGTCACCATGCAGAGACGACACCGGCAACCCAAGCATTCTATGCACAAACTCTTAGAAATCTCAAAGCTGAATCAAGTCAAGAACTAGCATCCATTGAAGAACATCTTTAGTTCATCACTTAGAGTTTTATTCTGTTCCCCTTCGTTTATCTAAGCAAGCTCATTGTAATATCTTTAGCTTAGAAACCTCGAGGAAGTTCACATCCTTGTGAAACCGTTCTTATTTGTAAGAACTTCCTCTTAGTTAGAGAAGACTCAAACTCTTCAAGTTTGAACCGTTGTAAAAGTTACTACGACTATAAGTAGAGAATCTGTCCCGCGCACAGATCACTGAGAACTTGCTCAGTATAAATTTAAAGGTTTGCGTCTGTCCAGTGAATAGACCAACTGAGACTTGCTCAGTATAAATATAACAAGTATCCTACCTTGGTCAGGACAGTGGACGTAGGACCTAGAGTGTTCGAACCACTTTAAAAATCGTTGTGTTGATTTACTGTTTTATTTAACTGATCATACTGTATACAAACCGTATTTCACAAAACTCAGCATAAAAACCGGTTTTTTCTAACCGAGATGTTTCATAGGGCCTACACTTCCGCACACACTCTGATACTGAACGACTGTTCGACTGAATAAATTCAGTAGAGCTGAACTCAATAGAAGATTTTTGCCTACGCGATCTGAAGCATATTTAGCTATCTGACTCAGTTCAGTAGCAAACTCAGCTAGAGCTGACTTCGCGTTTGAGAGAAATTTGTATTCAGGTGTTTTCACCCCCCCCCTCACTTGAACCACGTCTCAGGACCAACAAGTCACATTAAAGAATCATAGAGAAATCAAAAGCAGGCTCGATAATTAAGAAACAAAACAATTCATTCATTGAAAAACTAGGGTTTGAATCAATTCATCAAAAAAATAGATCCTGCTAAACCCCCACACAAGGGGATTTAGCCACTCATATTCGTAGGAAAATAATCACAAAAGATGCAAAAAGAATCCATAGAATTCAAGTATCAAAAACCCTGAACAAAACTGAGAAGGAATAATATAACCTAGAATCTAGCGGATTGATCCTCGCACTTGGTTCTCGGGTTGTGGTCTTCAATCTTCGTCTTGAATCTTCAACGGAGGTATGTCTTGGGTGTTTCTCTGCTTTGGAGGGTGGAAAAGGTTGAAATTAGGCTGTGTGTTCGAAGGAAAGAAGTCCGGAAGGGTTTATATACGTTTCGTGCTAAGAAAACACGAACTTGGGTCAAAATAGACGCGGACCGCGGTCCAGCACAAAAGGTGGACCCCTGTCCGACCCCCACGAACTTTTCAATTTTTGAGTCAGAACAGTGCTGACCGCGGTCCAGCACAAAACGTAGACCGTGGTCCGCATGCTTCGGCCTAGCCACAATTTCCTGCACTGTCGCGTTTTGGGAAAAACGCGATATCTCCTTCGTTAGCCTTTGGATCTTCATGAAACTTTGCATAAAACTACGATGTGGACGGTGGAGATTAGATTCTAAGATCGTTAGATCCGTCTGCCATGTGATTTTCCAATTGTCTTATTACACGAGCTCCAAAACACGGTTTCTTCAACATCCGGCTTCAAATCCTCTTCATTCTTCATCCAAACAACTCCATCTTCGCCAACAATGTATCAATGGCCATGGTTTCTTTTATTTAGGTGCCAAATACCACAAAATATGCTCAAAACGCCCAAGAAACCTTCAAAACCAAAAACCGTCGAAGGTATACAATTCCAAACAAAACAAAATCTAAAAATGGATAAAAAATTATGTAAATAAGCTTAAAAAGAACATGAAGAGATGGTATAAAAATCACTCATCAAATCCCCCCAAACCTAAGCTTCTGCTTGTCCTCAAGCAAAGAAACAAGATTAAAGAAAGATTATGACCAAATATCAGAAAGATGAGCATAACAATTCGAGCCTTAATCAGTTTTGTAGACGAACACATCATTAGCATGTGAAAATCACTCAAGCTTGATGCCACCTTTAAAACAAAATAGAACATAGAAGTAGAGCAGCCCCTCTCCAGAAATCTGTATCACTCAAACACTCAAGTGTATAAAGGGTAATATTATCACACAAACTCAACCGTAGGAGAGCGTCTTCATAAGCTTGCAGATTGTCTAATTCTACTTATAATGAACACAATTCATGGAAAAGATCACGAAGGTTTTTCTTTAGTTGTAATAGGGCTAAGGCATATAATATAAAGGGTAGGAAATAAATAGGAAAAGTGACTCATAATGTACGAACAATCAAGAGATCTAGTAGAGCATCTAAATGATGATATATCAAAATAAACCTCTAAAACCAACCACCTTTGAATCACCCACAATCAAACAAATTAAGTCACCCCCAAGTTCTCACTTTTTCCGAAATATACTCCCTTATTCAACTTCATCTTTTTTTCCTTTCACGTGTTTTTTTATTCTTCTCTTTTTTTTCATCATCTCCCAACTATAACATACGTCATCAATAAACCCCTTTCAATCAAAGTTAGGAATACATGTACAAGTCTCTCATATTCTATCCAATTGTTTACCTGCCAAATCTCTACCAATAAGTGGATAAAGATTTCAGTATAACACGGTGTCATCAAGTTCGGTACTAGGCTAGATAGAATCAAAATCAATTCACACCAATCTCACTTTTTAGCAAAAATTAGTCCCTTAATCACCAAACCCTTACCAAACCTCACTTTCCTCCTACAGCACTAACAATTGTACTAGATCCTCGGTTAAGGCTAGATAGGCTAGGCAATTTAAGTGGAGTTACATGAATAAAAAGATACATTAAGCTCAAAGGGGCTTACTAGGTTTATGTTCAAGGTAGGAATAATATTTGGCTCTGGCTAAAGAACGAGATAGTGCCTAAGATCATATCAATACCATATATGAAAAGTGTTCAATAAACTTCAAACAGACTCAAAGCAAGTTCTAAATGTTCTCCCTAAAGCGAGTATCACACATGAAAGAAATTGAGACCGGCATAGAATTTCGTCAGTTCACAATGGGCTCAAATTCTCACCAAAGGCTTTTGGACTACCATACTTTTACATCCTACATGTTCGAAAATTTCATCATGCTCAAATTAAATCAAACAATGCTTCAACAAAGAAAAATTTTAATTTTAATGCAAGAAATGCGTAATCATCAAATAGCATAAGTCCTAGTAGTTCAAATATCTAGTACATGGAGAATCATCAGAATCATAATTATACATTCCAAATCAATAGGGTTCAAGATTCTACATACCCCCCCCCCAGCACCTATCTACGAACTAGTCCCTAGAGAAGCTTTCCCTTCGGAATCAATTGGAGTGAGGTCTTGTCCTCATTCACTATAAAATTATGGAACTGAGCCTTGAACTCAGTCAAGAAGAACTCAGTCTGGTTGAACTCAACGCCATCCATAATGTCCATCATAATCTAGATCCTGACCCGGGATAGTTATTCGAATGATCCGGCGGAGCTGGTAAGTATGTGGTTGACGATGTATGCCAAGTTCATATATTCAGGGAGCAGCCTGTTCTTATGGAATGTTTATTTGAAAACTATATCCTTCTGCATGCTGAATTGGTAGAGGTAACGATTGATGGAAGTCTCCTTATATTCGACTTGAGAAATCCCTTCGCTGGGAAGATCAAAACTACACTAAAGGTATTCAGCAACGTCTATGTCTGCGATCTTAACTTCACATACATTGTTGTCAATTTCTTGCTGATATGAGATTCAAGAAATGTCCTGAAGATCTTCATTTTGTAGAAGATTCATGAAGAACTCTGTCACTCGCCTTGGAGGCAGAGGTGAGGAAGATAGCAGGGTCTGAAGGGCTATCGACTGAAGAGCGTCAAAGATCGGCTCCATGCAGACGATGTCGCATGATCTGAAAGCGAGTACTGGCTTGAACCATACTCTCTTATTGTTAATGAGAGAAGTTGATTTCGTAAGAAGTTAAGTTGAAGAGCACTAATATGTACGATAATGGCGGAAAATAGAGTTCTAGATCATAGATGCGTGCATATAAATCTCATATGAATATGAATGGTTTATTCAGCATGTGGTTGAGATTAAAGTGAATCTGAAAGATGGACGGCTAAGATTTAATGTTATAAGCGGTTATGATTACTTTGCCGCCTATAACAGTAACCTCCATATCTATCATCTAAATGGTAAGGTGAGAAGACATGAATTTCATGCACCGCAGTCAGTATATGGAATATCGTGCTTTTAATGATAACATTTTCAATTAAAGACATCCTAAGTGAATTAAAGGCAAGAAATAAATGCAATGTTGTGCTGGACAAAGATATGGTGAATGAATACTCATAACCTGTCGGCTGAACATAGTAGTCAGTTGATACCACTGTGTAGTTAGTGAGTAGTTCAGCAGTACTGAGAGTAAGTTCCCACTTACACAGTACTTCCGGGATCATTTTACTGAACTGAGTCAGTAGGATCCAGTAGACCTAGTTCTACTGAGACTTCATTGAATCTGGTCTCCGCTAGAGGTTTGGTCAGTATGTCGGCCCTTTGCTTATCAGTATGGATTTTCTCCATTCTGATCTCTTTCTTCTCGACATGGTCTCTGATGAAGTCTTATGTCCACATTCTTGCATCTCGTATGTAGAACTGGATTCTGACTGATTACAATAGCATTGGTATTGTCGTAGTAAAATTGTACTTCATCTTGATAAATGTCATAATTTCGCACCAGTTGTCGAAGCCATTTAATCTAGGCGCAACAGCTTCAGGAAGCCATATATTCAGCTTCAATAGTGGACGTTTCTATTGATTGTTGTTCTTTGATAACCACGATATGAGCTTACTGCTGAGGAACTAACATTTTCCTGAGGTTGATTTTCTGTCGATTCGACATCTTGCATAATCAGCATCAGAATAACCAGTTAGTTCAAGATTATCATCAACAGGATACCATAACTCAACATCAGGTGTTCCTTTCAGGTATCGGAGAATCTTCTTTGCTTAGACTGCATGACTTCGTTAGGGATTTGCCTGAAATCTCGTGCATACACCTACATCATAGGTTATATCAGGTCTGCTGGCAATTAAATATAATAATGAAACAATGATAGCACGATGATTAGTTGAGTTAGCAGATACTCCCTCTTTATCAAGATCAATCTTGAGATTTGTGTTCATGGGTATCTTTACTGATTTGCTGGATTCGCAGCCAAATTTCTTAATGAGATCTCCAATATATTTCGTTTGATTTGTGAATATCCCCTTTTTTAGATTGCTTCATTTGATGTCCAAGAAAATAATTTACTTCTCCTATCATCGACATTTTGAATTTATCTTTCATCATCTGTTAGAATTTCTAACACATGGTCATATTCTTAGATCCAAAGATGATGTCGTCCACATAGATCTGCACCAGTAAGATGTCATTTTCTGACTTGATACTGAATATGGTGCGATCTACAATTCCTTTCTGAAAACGTTTCTGAAGTAGAAAGTCTGAAAGGGTATCATACCAAGCCCTAAGTGCTTGTTTTAACCCATAAAGAGCTTTCTTGAGTCTATATACTTGGTGTCTTTGTTGAAAGCCGGGGGGTTGTTCTACGCAGACTTCTTTCTTCAGTACGCCATTCAGGAAAGTTGACTTATTATCCATCTGATAGGCAGTAAACTGTTGATGAGTTGCATATGCTAGGAATAGGCGAATGGCTTCCAATATTGCAATTGGAGCGAACGTTTCATCAAAGTCTATCCCTTTAGCTTGACAATATCCTTTGGCAACTAATTGAGCTTTATTCTTGATGATGAACTTCTTTTCATCTCACTTGTTCTTGAAGACCCACTTGATTCCTATCACATGTTGGTGCTTGGGTCTGTCTACAAGCTCACAAACGTCATTTATGGGGAATTGGTTGAGTTCTTCTTGCATAGTGGTGTTAGGGGTGTCTAAACAGGATATGATATCAGTATCGGTATTGGGATACTGAAATACCATTCTTTGGAATATGATATCGGTATCGGTATTTTATTTATTTGTATACCGGGATTTCAGATTACCGATCCCGAATTCGCTAAATACCGGGAAAAAAAACTAAAAATAAAAACTAAAAAATATGAAATAATAGGTCTGACTCAGTATTTCTTTCTTCTGAAATATTAATACCTATCTATCGCCGCTAAATATTATGAACAATTGTGTTGTTTCGACTTTCGACCTTTGAGTTTCTTAATTTAATATATTTTCGTGATCTATTAATTGTATATCTATATTTGATATATTTTTTTCTTTTTACTTTTTTACTACAAATTCGGGGGACAGTAGGTGAACGATTGACGATTCTATATTTCTATTTATTTCTCAACTTAAGTTACATAACATATTATATATATTTGAATTTAATATTAAAAGGTAAGACTAGTAAACTACTTTACTCTATCTCTATGTATTAAACAATTCAGAGATAATTAACAAGAATTTAATGTGCCATAATGGTTAATGTCGTGCAAATAGAAAAGTGTTTGCAGTATTGGCTCGTGTTCGAAAACATGCAGAAGATTTTTTTTTGTTTAAAAAAATTGCGGGATTTTCGGGATTACCGAATCCCAATACCGAAATTCCATACCGAATCCCGAATTACTGAATCCTAAAATGGGATCGGTTTTGGGTTGGCATTTCTTCTATTTTTGGAATCAGGATACCGAAATTCGGTATTCGGATTCCCGATCCCTTTCCGATCGACGCCCCTAGTGGTGATCCAGTCAGCAACATTCAGAGCATCCTCAATCGACTGATGTTGGGTTATGAGTCAGTGATCGTTTAGATCATTGCTAAGGGGGTCCTTTGAATTGTCATCAGTAGTTCATGTATTAGGACTTATTGCTTATTTCGGTAATGGGGGAAATTGTAGTGATTTATCGCTATAGAATTGAAGATCCGAAAACCTGTCTTGTACCCTTAATGTGTTGTCTTTCGGACTTGATGATGTAATAGGCTAGACTATTCTTATTTTTGTTATCTGATTTTGTCTAAGTACTGTAAAGGGTATTTGTTGGTATGAACTTCCGTAGGAAGTTAAATTCCAGAACCCCATGTCATCAGTTTTTAAGAGTTTGTGTCCTTAGGTCTCCAGCTGACCATCATTAGTAGAAGATTCCCATCAGCTGACCTCCAGTGAAGATACAGTATGAAGACCTCAGTACCTTCAGAGTCACCAGCTGAGTGTTCTCAGCAGAAGACTTTCATCAGCCGACTTAGATGAAGAAGTCAGTATGATCGTTCCAGATCTACTGTATCCGATAGGAAACGACTGCCCGACTTTTACTGTAATTCGAAAGTCAGCAGAGGATCATAAGAGGATGAGTGAGAGTCAACTCAGATGAAGACTGATGTCTGACAAGTCTCACCTACCACAAACCTCGACCAATGAGAAGCAACCTAAGCCTTACCTGCCCTGACACTAAAGTTGCTCTCATGTACAGTAACCAACCACTCTGCGACGCTACTTCGAAACTTGAGTTGGATCTAGGTGTTCTGGGGCTTGAACCTTGGTTCATCTTCTGGTAGCTGAGCTTAGGTGTTTTCATCTTTTATTTGTTCCTTGTCTGAGGGGTTGAAGATTCAACATATTGGATTCCCCCTTGAACAAATCTATCAGCCAACTGATCTGAGCTTTTCTGTCTAGAAGTAGTTACTTCATAGGTGTAACCAAGTCCTTCTATTGTAGAATAAGGTCTTTGTGATCTCAGCAACTTCTCAATCTTTTCTTTAGCTCCCATGTATTGCTCAGTCATTAAGGTTCTCCAAACCTCATCTTGTTTTTCTCAGAGCTTCGTATTCAGCTTTAGATGTGCGAGCCTATCCTCTAGACTAGTAATTTCAGTTTCTTTCTTACAGTTGTCCTTGGTCAGAACTAAGATCTGTGAATCTTGTTGTTGAGAGTTAGTCATCAAAGAATTAATCTCTTCCTTTTGTCTCAAGACAAGTCCTTCAGACTCAGTAGAGTCCTGACTTCTCGTTGAAAGTCTCTCATTTTCAACTCTCAGGATTTCCAGCTCCTGAAGTGTTCTATTGAACTGAGTGTTTATCTGAATCTGTTCCTCCAACAGATCATCATTTTCTAGGACCACATCTAGAGGTTCTCCTGCAACAGTTCTTGTGTCATGTGTGCATGGTGAAGAGGGGCATATATTAGGGTTATAATTTATCTCAGCCTCTTCTCCAGCCATAAGACAAAGTTCAGCATCTTCGGCTTCGATTGCCATGAACGCAACTTCATCATTAGATGATTCCATGAATAGCTCTTCATTGCTCGTGCAATCGGATAGTTCTCCGGCTATGTAAGCTTGTCTTTTTCTGATGAACTTATCTCTCCTGGTTTTCCTTTCAGCTCTTACAGCAATCGTGAGCTCTGGACATTCAAATTGATAATGTCCAGTCTTTTTGCAATTGTAACACGTTCAGCTCCTGCTTTCTTTCCTTGGTGTCTTATTATTTCCACTGGAGGTAGTCTCATTGTTCCTACATTCAGGTAGAGAATTATATTCACCTTTCGGATGATTATTTCTCTCTTATCTTGATAGCTTTTTGAAGTTCTCTTCAACTTCCTGAGCTTGTCCTTCTCCTTTTGGTATTTAACTACAAAGAGAGCATATTTCTCAGTTAAGTTATCAGCGGTAGGAATTGCCATTGAGCTTCCAGCTGATTGACTTGTGACTAAGGGACTTGCTCCAGGTGTGCTGATTGTTGCCTTATATGCATGATCCATTGGCATTTCAGTATCATCACTGGGGGTATGTGGAAGATTGAACTCAAACTCCTCTACTTTTAGTTCTAAAAATATATAATAAGGAGTAATAGAGCTTAAGTCAGTTCTTCGCAAAAAAGTAGCAAAAGAGTACCACTTGGGCCTAGTAAGAGTTCTTAGAATTTTTGTGTTGGTTTCCTTGTTGCTGAATGTTTTCCCCAGCCCTGTTTGTTTTCTTTGATCTGCGGAGTTCATTGACGAGAGCATCCTAGAGCTCCTTTGCAGTTTTGCAGTCGTGTACCCTTCCGAGATAAGAGTCACTGAACGTTGTCAGTATCGCATTACGTGCGACTCGGTCAAGGTTGTGTAAATTTCTCTCTTCTGGTATAAAGAGGCTTTTGTCATTCGAGACTTTTGCACCGTTTCTGGTACCTATTGCTGCCACAGTTGCAAGTTCGATGCTGTCGACCATCGAAATAATGGGTCCTTTCTCCAGGACGTCAGTCATGCTGTCATGCAACGACTATAAGTGCGCTTCCATCCTTACACACCATACCGCATAGTTTTTAATTGAAAACATGGGTACTGTCTTTATACCTGAAATATCAGACATGTTGAAGAATATGGTATAGAATGCTATGATGAGATGCAAATGCAGAGGAAAACGGTTTTTTCAGAATCTGTTCGAGGAGACCACTATTCAGAAAACGATGATCAGAAGAACACCATTCTGATACCAATTATTGGTCCAGAGACGAGCCTTTAGGTGTAGAGGGCAGGGGGTTGAATACACCTGAGTGCAGTTTCAAACTCAAACGAGATAGTCTGTGCTACTAAATATTGCTACTGAACTAGTCCGTTGGGCAAGTAAACTCTCTAGATCGCATGGGCAGAGTATTTGTCTACTGAGTCCTATCTACTGACTTTTGTCAGTGAACAGTAATTCAGTATAAGATATTGGGTGCGGAAGTGTAGGCCCAAAATATGTTCGTCTTAGTTTGAAAACACGTTTTATGCTTGGTGATTTAAAGTCAGTTTTATGCAGTATGAACAATTAGTCAATGCAACAGTAAATCAACACAAGCAGTTTTTAAAGTGGTTCGGATACGCAAGATCCTACATCTATTATCCTGAACAAAGCAGGAGTCCTTGATTGCTTATACTGAGCAAGTCTCGGTCGATCTGTGCACTGGACAGATACTCTAGTTATAGTCTTTGTGACTTTACAAGGTTCAAACATGGGGTTTGATATTTTCCAACTAGGAAGGAGTTCTTACAATAAGAACAGTTCAGAAAGCTTAACTCCTTCGAGTTTTTTAAGCTTTTGATATTACAATAAGTCTACTTAGAATAGAGAAAGGGAACTAATGAATCTCTAGAGTAAAGAACTAAGATTATCTCTCTGTATACGGGTTCTTCGCTTTGATAGGCTTTAAGTTCGCTAGAGCATTTGTGAGTTTGAATGCTTTGGTTACCTGTTGTTGTTGTTGTTGTTGTCTTCTCTACATGAAGACTCCTCTCTATTTATGGTCTCGAGTCATGAATAGATTCATTGGGGAGTCTAGACACGTGTCAAAAATGACAAGAAAAACAACCATTTCAATTTGAATGTCACTGTAGGGATTTCCTCTTTTTCAGTCTAGGAACTAGATTTGTAGCAGAGCGGGTACAATGCTGGCACCTTCTCATTGGTCGAGGTTAGAGAGTGGGTGAGGTTTGTTCAAACTCCAAGAGTATGTTAAGTTGACTTCCTCTGATTCCTCGGACCTTTTACTGAATCGTCTTCTACTGATATTCTTCTGATATATTCAGTTTGTGGCTCAAATTTCTTTGCAAATTCAGTGGGTTCTAACATTCCCAACTGAGTTCCTTCTAGCTGACATCTGATATCCTACTGAACCTATCAGCTACTGAACTCTAGCCAGCCTACTGAGTTCCTAACATGCTGAACTCAACAAAGTTATTACATTATATAAGGCTCGTCATTCAGCTAGGGCTTTGGGAACTTCAAATCTTATCATACTGAATCTCATACCCAACAATTTCCCCCTATTTGACGATCCCAAACCCGAAGGAAATCAACAAACAAATGGAGGATCTGAATATGAACAGCAAGGATAGTCAGACTATTGTTCCAAACCTGACTTGGGAAGACGAACCAGTTTCAAATTAACCTGAATCTCAAAGTCCACCAAGGGATAAAAATGAATCTACCTAACAGATTCAGTGTCAGGTACCAATAGTTAATGAAAGAACCCTAGTGGTAACTCAAACTGCAACTGAAGTCTCACATTCAGGGGGAACATCTAATGATACTAAAACCAACAACCCTGAAGCTGACTCAATTATTTCAGATTCTATACTCTCTAATATTCCTCAATCTAATACTCGATCTAATAATAATCTAAAAAATGATGAACATATTAGGAGAAAGAATAAAACTTGGAAGGACGATCATCATCTAGAAGATATTATTGGAGATTGTTGGTCCCGAGACAAACGTTCAGGTGTAGAGGGGGGGGGGAGTTTAATACACCTGAAAACTTAAAATGCGAACAGTTCTATTCACGAGAGTTCATTGCTGGACAAAATCAGTAGACCAAGTATGTTGTTCTGAATCGCGTAGATAGAGAGACTGGCTATACTGAGGCCTGCTAGCTGACTGATGTCAGAATTCAGTACCGTTCAGTAAGAGTTCAGTAGAGTGCGGAAATGTGTAGGCCCAATTCAGTTGAGTTTGAAAACGTTTTTATTAAAACAGTTTCAGTATATTAGTGCAATCTGTTAAGCTTTGCTGAAACTCAGTTGAATGATTTGTAAAATGGTTTTCAGTATGAACAGTAATCAATGCAACAGTAAAAACAGAACGCAGCGATTTTAAAGTGGTTCAGATATCAAACAATCCTACGTCCACTGTCCTGAAAAGATCAGGAGGCTATTTTATTATATTGAGTTAGTCTCAGTCAGTTTTTTCATTGGACAAACACTGGTCTTGAGGATTATACAGAGCAAGTCTCAGTTTATAAGTATCAAACTGAAGTGTTTGACAAACTCTCCAACTATGAAGGAGTTCTTAACAATAAGAACAGTTCAGGGATGAACTCCTTCGATCTAAGCTATGGATATATTCAGTGGAGCTTAGGTTAGAGGGAAGGGAACAAGAAGGTGGCTTCTAGAGTGATGAACAGTGAGGAATAAGCTCTCTGGGTTCGGGTTCAATCACTTGGATACTACAGGCTATTGATTCTAATTCAGCTTGGTTCCCTTGAGCAAGGATGTCGCCTTTCGCTTGAAGTATTTCTCTGAAGTTCTTGCGGAAAGCTTAAGTTCTGTGATTATTTGCTCGTAATCACTCGTATGTGTTCTTGGCTTTGTGTTTTTGGTGAGCGTCTTCGATTTGATTTTCCCTCTATTTATAGAGGTGTGCCATGGAAAGATCCGTTGGACACGTCGATCCCTGTGTCACTCTCTTTTGGGTAGCTAACGGCTCTTTCAAAGAATCTGGCAGAGTCTTTCTCCTCCATTTCTGGAAAGTGGTTGACTTGGAGCTTTAATCAGAACTTTGATAGCTGGCTGCTCGTCATTGGTTGAGGCGCAGAAAGTAGTTGAGACAAACAGACTTCTAGGCAGATCTGAATCTGACTTCTCTGATTACCTCGTATGACTCTACTAATTTAACATATAAGATTATCTGACAATCAAGAAGACTGTCAGGCCGTTGCTGAGTCTAACCTGGGTTCAGTAGTATGCTCCTACTGATTTCAACTCCACTGAAGGTCGACTCTGAGTTCAGTGAAGTGCTCTCGCCGAGTCCGGTTCTGCGACTCCTTTCGATATCTTTGCTCTCGCTGAGTCCAGCACTACTGAGTATAACACCTCTCAGTATGCTGCACCTGTTGAGTCCAGCACTACTGAGTCTTCACTCCGTGGTACTGAGGCGGTCTTCACTCCATGGTACTGAGGCGGACAGTCTGCTGAACGGTCAACAGACATAACTCTTTGCCTGAACCATGCTGAAGGAATGTCTACTGAGTCTGAAACTCTAAGAGACTAAGGCATTACTATTACAACTCAATGGTTCACCAATCAAAATAGAGTTTTTTGGGATCTTTCAAATCTTCTAAACGCTATTCTACTGAATCATCTCCCAACAATTTCCCCTTAATTGATGATGCCAAAACTTAACACTACAAACGATCAGATACAAGCGCCTTGCAAATATTACAAGTAGAATCAGAGGAGTTGTACATCAAGTTCTAATCTACTGAGGGATACAGGAAAGAAGTATCAGAACCTATTACATAATTCTAACAAGAATTTCCCCAAATAACAATTTCCCCCATACTCAAACAAATAGAGTCTATCAATCTACGTAAAAACAGACAAACACAGATATAAGCAGTGAGTGTGTGAGTCAGTAATGACGTGAGTCTGAGTGTTAAGCTTTAAATAAACAAACAGGCCATGGAGACAATAAGGTATTGTCGGGCCAAACAGCAAAGATATTTTATATATGTATGAAATTCAGTACTGTACATCACTTGCTATTCTATAAACAAAAAGACTAGAAGCTATCTTCTGAATCTCTGGATCCTTGCCTTGAAATCTTTTGACTTTTCTTCTGGAAAAGGGAGTCCATACATCTGAAATGTGTCTTTTATGAGCTTCTTAATTTTTGGCACATCATCTGGATTATTCTCATCAAGCTCAAGTGCCACAGCAGCATCTCAAACCTCTCCTTCGATCACACCAGTATAGAGTGAGCCATCCAGCTTCTGATCAGGTGGCAGAGGTCTGGGAGCAGGAACCTGAACATCTTCTTTATCTGCAATAGCCTTCTGAACCATACCATACATTTCATAATCGCATTTGAAAAGCCAGTCAACAAATGCTTGGTTCTTGGGGGAGTCAGGCCAGTATCTCCATACGTAATATATCTTGACAAACTCGGCCTTTAGTGTCTCCCACTTTTAAGTTTTCTCCCAAGGCATCCATTTATCCACCCTTGGCCATCTGTGGATCTTCTGATTATTGCATCGCCTGGCTCGCCTGTATTTGTACGGAATTCCAATATCCTTAGGCGGAGGTGGCCTGGGCTTCAATCTTTCTGCTTCCCTGGCTGCCTCAGCAGCCTTTTCCTTTGCAAGAGCCTCTTAACGCCTGTACTCCTCTAGATGATAATGTTGAGCTTTCTTATCCAAAGCGATCATGCTAAAGTTAAGCATTTCTTCGATAGTGGGCTCAACTTTAGGTCTCTCTTATTGCTGCAACTGCTGTTCAGATTGTTGTTGTTGTTGAGAATCAGTTGCTGTTGGGTGATGATTCCATCCTCAGCACTGTTTCACTCAGTAGGAAGTGATTCGGTCTTAGACACTGATCTTAAGCTCAGTAGCCTTGTGCTCTGTACTTGTCTAAAGATTTGAAGATCCCAAAACCCTATCTGAATGATGAACCATTCCCTTGTATCTGTTTTGTCTCTGAGGTTTCAGACTCAGTAGACACTCTGCTCTGGTCAAGGCGCTCAGTAGCTTATTTGCCTCAGCACCAGTGTAGAAGACTCAGTGATCTTGGACTCGGCGGGAGCAAGATATGCGAGAGAGTCAGTCGAACTAAACTCAGCAGGAGTAGTTCACTGAACTCAGAGCTGATCTTCAGTAGACTTATCTCAGGTGTCTATCTACTGAATACACTGAATACAAGGTCAGACTCAGCATCGGCAGACAATCTTCTGAATTGTCAGATCTTTTTGAAATGCAATCAGCATAGTCATATACGAGGAAGAGAGAAGTCAGCTTCAATTAGCCTCGAAGTCTGTTCTGTCTCAACCACTTTATTCACCTCGACAAATGACAAACATACACGTGTCATCCTACCTACTAAAGCTGCAAGTCAACACTTTCCGGAAAAGGAGGAAAAGGCACTGTTACCTACGTCAAAAAGAGCCGTTTGCTACCAAAAGAGAGAGAGAGAAGAAGATCGTCTCCAACGGATCTATTTCAATCTCTGCTCTATAAATAGAGGGATTATTCAAGAATAATGCACCGAATGCACGTATCTAGAGCAAAAATCAAGAAAGCATTCAACGAGCAAAGAACCCAAAGAACTACGTCTTAGCAAGAACTCGAAGAACAATCTTCCGGCGAAAGACTACATTCTAGCTCATAGGGAATCAAGCTGAACCGACATACAAAGCCTCTAGTATCCAATCGACGTTACACGATCTTATAGCTTACCTTCAGCTGTTCGTCGATCTAGAAGCTACTCATTCATATTCCCTATCCCTCTAACCCTAAGCTCAACCGTTCTTATCTATAGCTTAGACGAAGGAGTTCACCTTTGAACCCGATCCTTATTGTATAAGGACTCCTTCACTGTTGGAGAAAGTTTGTCAAACACTTCTAAGTTTGATGTTTGTAAACTGAGACTTGGATCAGTATAAAAACCAAGACACGGCTTTGCCCAGTACGCAAGCTGACTGAGACTAACTCAGGATAATAAATAGCCTCCTGATCATTCAGGAGAGTGGACGTAGGATTTGAGCGATATCCGAACCACTTTAAAAATCCTGTGTCTCTTACTGCTTTCTTAACTGTTGCATTGATTTTACTATTCATACTGAACATCATATTTAAAATCAATCAACTGTCTCAGCATACTGAACTTTTAATCTACTGAACTGAGACTTAAAACGTTTTCTCACAAAAACTGATTTGGGCATACACTATTCCGCGCACTGAACTCTTACTGTAGATACTGAATTCTGACCTAGTCAGTTAGCAGATATCAGCTGAGTCAGTACTCTTAGCCTTTAAATCGATTCGAAACGGTTGTGCAGGTCCGCCGAATCGCTTTCGATCGACACCATCATGAATAGGACTGTTCGAGTTCGAAGTTGAGAAATCGAATCAGGTGTATTCACCCCCCCCCCTCTACACCTGACCGTACACTCGGGACCAACAGTTGCAGCTTTCTTAGATTGTTCAGCCTCTTTTTCCTTCTCTTTATCGGCCTCATCGCCGATTTTCAGCTTCCGAGGAGGAGGCCTAGTACCAGGCTTCCTTCCTGCTGAGACTTTAGTCTTTGCTTTTTCCGGAGCTTTCTTTGGTTTGTAGCTGCTTCAGCTTCAGCTATCTCCCTGGCAAGATTTTCATCAGCCTCAATTTGAGCTTGTTCTTCAGGACTGATGTATCTTTTAGCCCCTTTCTTCAGTGGGGTAGGAAGTTTCAGCTTCTTCTTTCCTTTACCCGCCACTGGAGGAGGCAGAGGAGTCTCTTCCTCGTCTGAGTCCTCCTTGAGGAACTTAGCAACTTCCTTAATATGTTCTGCGGGAGTTTGGGTTTCTAAATCCTTGGGCTCCTTCGATCCTGAGCCACTTGGGCCAGCTCAGCGCGCTCTACATCTCCGGCGCTTGAGACACCCTGGGCCTGACCTACTACTGTTCCTGAGGGGTCAGTAGGAGCTAATCGGCTTCTAGTTGCTCCTAGTACTGATCTCTTCCCTTTAGGTGTCCTTTCCCCCTTTTTGGCATCATCAGCTGAGCCAGGGGTTTGAACAGCGACAACTTTGTTGAATCCTATAAATGCAGTAGCTAGCCTGTCCAAGGCTGTCTGCCTGGTTTCAAACTTCTGGTGAAGTTCATTCCTCTCGAAGATGAGATCCTCACTTTACTTCTTATGAGAGGAATCAACCAACTCTTGGATTGACTTTAGTTTGGCATCTATTTTCTCTTCACAGGCCTTCTGGATAGACTGGATTCTGAGGTTGGCCTGACTCAGTGAAGAGATGGTAGCGGTATGTGCTGAGTGGGCTACCTTATATTCTTCCAGAAGTGATTTCCGGGCAGCCACCAGCGATGCCTGTTGGTTCTCAAATTCCGCTCTCTGAGTGGCTAAAGAATCTGTGAGGATTGCTAAGAAATCAGGAACGGCTGAGTTTTGAATTGAAGTTCTCAGTTCCTTGATAATCTCACTCTGAGCTTCAGTTGTCTTTTTCCAACTGCGATGGACAGCCTTGGCCAAGAGCCTATTATGTGCTCATTGACTCTTCGTGCCTTGGCCACTGTCCTGGACCATCGGCCTTTGGAGCTGGGCATAACCTCATACGTAGACCCCAGCAAAAACTGAACTGGGTCCATAGCCTGTGAGGTTCCAGCTGCCGACTTACCTGGAGGAAGGGTGCTGATTGGTAGATCAGCAGAGGGTTGAGCACCCTCCTCCAGTTGAGTTCCCTCAGCAGGCTTCTCAGGGCCTACATCACTGGGTGGGTCCTGATCATCGGGATTAGAACCCCGTGAAGGCGCGACTACGGTAGGAATACGGTCGTTAAGTAATGCCAGCATCGCCGCCCTTAGATCTTCTAGGGAGCTGATGTCCGCAGGATCTGAGTAGCATATCTACTTGAGGATCTCCTGCTCTTCTGAGTTCAGACGTTCACAGGATTGGTGTTGGATAAGTCTGTTCAGAGTAATCCAATCCTGGAACCTAATCAGCATTTGAAGCCTGGCCTTCTGAGCAATGGACACCAAGTCTGAGTGACTTGTGATCTCAGGTATGGCCTCGGAGACTTCTCAGGTGGCTCTATCCTGAAGAGCTTCAGCCTCTAATCCGATAGTCTCTGCTTCTGTGTTGGTCTCCATTTCATCCAGGTCTATGGGAGACATAGCCTTCTCAGCAGAAGGGATATTGCTAAGAGGTGGAACATCCAGCGGGGTCTGAGAGATAGGAGTTGTAGGTTCAGCTTCTGACCCGTGTTCCACTGAGGCTTCCTTTTCAGCGGAGACTATCTTCTCCACTGAGACTGTCTTCTCAGATGAATCTGAGTCGTCTCGCAGTCTGAAGGGAGGAATAATAACGCTTGTTCATAAGACTTTTTCTGCTTCTCCTGGGGTATCTTCTGAGCAGTCTTCTGAGGTGGAGACCTCTTTTTGGTGGGAGTGGAAGTCTTCTTCTTCCCTTTCCCAGCTACAGTAGGCCCTGCTCCAATCTGCTGGAGGGCCGCTGCCTTGCTGTTGAAGCGTATTTTCTTAGGATTGAAACACGCCTTCTCTACGTAGGTTATGTGGTCAGCACCACAGAAATCCTCAATCATGATCGTCAGCTTCATCCCATACAGAAGCTTCCCTTTAATAGTTAGGCTGAATGTGGACTTGTCGAACTTAGCAGCCTGTGTCTAGAATTCTCTAAGGAAGAATTCCGTCCAATTCACCTGCGCTCTGTCATATATTGCCATCATCTGGAGCTTAGGCCTGGATACCTGATCAAACGAGCCAGCTTGGCTTGTCAGTATCTGTGTCACGATGTAGGCCAAGGCTCGATACTGTGGCAGCATACAGTTCTTGGGTAATGCCGCCCTGAAGGATGTCGGCTCTCCGCAGAATATCTCCAGATATTCGTCTATCAAATCATCTTTATAACAGCTACGCTTATCCCAGAGCTCGGTAGTTGAAAGCTCTTCTGAAGATCTTTCTTGATCGACATCTATTTTATCTCTTTGTCAGCACGAGTGGGGTCAGCAACATGGTGAATGATAAATCTCCCCACAAAGTCTCCATCTACTGCCTCTGAGTTCAGGTACAACTCATAAATCTGTCGGGGAAGGAAGAATGTCGGCTTCCGTGACAAGAAGGCCTCAAAGCCTAATGTTCTCAACGCATCAAAGATCTCTGTCATGATCTCGAGCTCCCAGGTGTCGAAATCCATGATCGGTTCACACCACACTCTGTCCTTCTCGAGAATCTCTACCATGTTTGTAAGAGAAGTGACTGTGACGTTGGATTGTGCCATATCTAGAATCTGCAATATTTAGTATCAGCATCGAATCATATATAATATGTAAGTATAACTACTGAATAAGCGATAAAAATCTACCGTAATAATCTCTGAAAAAGTGAATGCAGTTTGCAAGGAGGTTTTATTTCTCAGAAATCTTAAGGTTTTAGTTGCAGAGGATAAAATGGCGATTTCAGAACTATGAACGTGATATATATGAAAGTGAAGATGAACAGTTTATGATCAATGGTTCAGTTTAAATCCCGCTTTATGAGATGGACGGTCATGATTCGATTTCATAAAATAGGCAATGATCAACTTAGCCGCCTAAGTCAAATTACAGTTGTATATAGCCAAAGAAGTAACTTGATATGATATGCATTTAATGCGCGGAAGAGTTCAGCAAACTTAGCATAGAATGTCGTGCATTTAATGAAACCGTTTATATTAAATGAAATCTCTAAGGCATTGAATACGATGTTGAATCTAAATCATAAGTGCATTAAGTACTATGTTGGCTACTGAAAAGAGATACGCAAACCTGTCAACTGAACATCGTAGTCAGCTGATACCTCGTGTAGATGGTTGCTGAATCTCTGTGTACTGAATGAGTCGAGTACTGAGAGTGAACATTCCCCCTTGCTGAATGCTCCTCTCCTGAATCCACTTACTGACTTGAGTCAGTAAGGTCCAGCAGACCTAGCTCTACTGAAAGTTCTCTGAATCTGGCTTCAGCTAGAGGCTTGGTCAGAATATCAGCCCTTTGATGGTCAGTATGGATCTTCTCCATTCTGATATCCTTCTTTTCGACATGGTCACGAATGAAGTGATATCTGATGTCCACATGCTTGCATCTAGTATGAAGAACAGGGTTCTGATGATTGCAATGGCACTGGAGCTGTCGCAGAAGATCGACACTTCATTCTGAATGACATTGTAGTCGCGTAGCTGCTGTTTTAGCCAAAGGATTTGGGCGCAGTAACTTCCGGCAGCCATGTATTCAGCTTCAGCAGTTGACGTCGCTACTGAATGTTGTTTCTTTCAAAACCATTAAATTAGCTTACTACCGAGGAACTGACAAGTTCCTGAAGTTGATTTTCGGCCAATCCTGCAACCTGTATAGTCAGGATCAGAATAACCAGTTAGTTCAATATTATCATCTGATGGATAACATAAACCCATGTTAGGTGTTCCTCTGATATAACGGAGAATCTTCTTTGCTGAGTCCATGTAACTCTGCTTAGGATTCACCTAAAATCGAGCGCAGACACCTACAGCATAAGTTATGTCAGTTCTAGTAGCAGTTAGATATAATAAAGAACCAATAATAGCGCGAAATTCAGTATGGTCTACTGATACTCCCACTTAGTCAAGATCGATTTTCATGTTCGTGTTCATCGGGATCTTGATTGGTTTGCCGGATGTGCAATCGAATTTCTTGATGAGGTCTCAAGTGTATTTGCCTTGATTGATGAACGTTCCCTTCTCTGATTGTTTGACTTGAAATTCGAGGAAATAATTTATCTCTCCCATTATTTACATCTCGAATTTATCCTTCATCATCTTCTCAAACTATTGACACATGATGACATTTTTTGATCCGAATATGATGTCATCTACATAGATCTGCATAAGTAATATATCATCGTCTAGACGAATACTGAATAGTGTGCGGTCTACTATGCCCTTCTGAAAACCTTTCTGAAGAAGAAACTCAGACAGGGTATCGTACCAAGCCATGGGTGCTTGTTTTAACCCGTACAATGCCTTTCTGAGTCTATAAACTTGATGTCCCTGCTGAAAGCCGGGAGACTGTTCTACATAGACTTCTTCTTTCAGCACGCCGTTCAAGAATGCAGACTTCACATCCATCTGATATACTCTGAAGCGTTGATGTGTTGCGTAGGCTAGGAATAGTTTGATTGCCTCCAATTTTGCAACTGGAGCGAACGTTTCGTCGAAATCTATCCCTTCGGCTTGACAGTAGCCTTTTGCCATGGGTCTTGCTTTGTTCCTTACTATGACGTTGTTTTCATCTCGCATGTTCTTGAAGACCCATTTAGTTCCGATCACATGTTGATGTCGGGGTCTATCAACAAGCTCCCATACCTTGTTCCTCGTGAACTGATTCAGCTCTTCTTGTATGGCAATGATCCAATCAACATCTTTAAGTGTGTCCTCAACTGACTGAGGTTCTTCAGTAGACAAGAAGTAGGAATATAGAGCACTCTCTCCCTGACAGAATCTAGATCTTGTCTTTACAATAGCTGAAGGATCTCCAATAATAAGATCTGAAGTGAAGTGTGAGCGTCCAGCTACGATCGATGATGCTTTAACTCTTCATCTGAAATCTGTTCAACACATATAGTAGGTGAGTTAGGCATTTCAGTTGTACTATTCTGAGATTAAAGTAATTCAGTTACTAGAGTCGGGTCTACTGAGTCACCAGGTTCAGGGGCATTCAGCTCAGGAACTTCATTTGTTCCCCCTGAATAATTATTCTCAGTAGAGGTCTCAGTTACCACTTCGGTTTCTTCATCGACCTGAGTTACCTAGGATTTGATTCTGTTTAGTAGAATCAATTTGTTCAGCTACGTTGGCTGCTGGCTAAGATTCAGTAGTCTTATCTTCAGTTTCCTCTTCTGAATCATCATCCTAACACAGCTGGATATTTTCAACATTATCCTTTAAGCTCAGATCCTGTAGCTGTTTACAGATGTCCTCAGATTCCGAATTTGAGTTTTTTCTCCTATCTTCAGTAGCAGACTCATTAAAAACAACATGAGGGCTTTCCTCCATGCAAAGGGTTCGGTAGTTAAAAACTCTGAAGGCTTTGCTGACCCGAGAGTATCCTAAGAAGACTCCCTGGTCTTACTTGCTATCAAAAGTCTTTAACTGATCCTTTCCATTATTGTGGATAAAGCACGAACACCCAAAAATATGGAAATAAGATAAGAAAGGCTTCCTGTCGTTCCATAGTACATATGGTGTCTTCTGATGTTGCTTCGTCAGTAGTGATCTATTCTGAGTATAACACGCAGTATCAGTTGCTTCTGCCCAGAATTTAGATGGGATTCATGAGTTTGCGAGCAGGGTTCTTGTTGCTTCTTTGAGTGTTCTGTTCTTTCTCTCAGCAATCCCATTTTGTTGAGGCGTGCGTGCAGCAGACGTCTCATGCTCTATGCCTTCAGCTTTGCAAAACTCTTCCACCATCGAATTCAGGAACTCAGCTCCTCTGTCTGAACGAATTTTTCTGATTTCGGTGTCCTTCTCGACACGGAGCCTTTTCAGAAACGCAGGCAACTCTGTTTTGGTGTCAAACTTATTGGAAATAAATATGACCCATGTGTAGCGCGAGTAGTCATCAATGACCACTAAAGCATACTTCTTGCCTCTGATCATCACAGGAGAGACTGGACCGAACAAATCCATGTGGAGGAGCTGAAGGATTCCATCCATGGAAGGTGATGGAACTGGCGGATTTTGCTTCTTTGTTTGCTTTCCCTTCAAACATGCCTAGCACTGAGTGTCTTTGTTGAACACTTCATTCGGCAGTCCTCTTACTAGAGCATTTCTAGCAAGCTTGTTGAGTGTCTTGAAGTTGAGATGGCTGAGTCTTCTGTGCCAGAGCCACCCCGTTCTGTTGTCGTTCTTCGCCAGCAAGCATGCTTCAGGTTCTGCTGATTTCCAGTCAGCTACGTATATTTCTTTTTGCGCGAACCTGATAACACTGTTTTCCCTGTAGATTTGTCAATGACATCACAGAAACCAGTGTAAAAAATCACTCTATTCGAGTTATCACAAAATTGACTAATAGAGAGAATATTATGTTGAAGTCCTTCAACATATGATACTCTTGGAACTGTGGCGGTTCCAATGCTGAGTGTTCCATAGCCTCTGGTATAGCCTTTTGCATTATCTCCGAACTCGATTTGTGGTCCTTCTTCAGCAGTATAATTCTTCAGTAGGTTCCTCTGGTACGTCATGTGTCTTGAGCATCCGTTGTCCACGTACCAAGGATCTTTGTGCACCTACAAAACAGAATTATATTCAGGTACCCTTTATTTTTGATTTTGGGTCCTTATATGTTAGTTTTGGAAACCCAAATCTGCCTCATGTCCCTGGTTGTCTCAGACAGTTTCTTCCCACTCTAATCAACATACTTAACCACTGAACTGGTTGAGGTTGACTTCTGAGCAAGTTCAGGTTTCCTGATCTTCTGAGGTGGTGGACTGTTGACCTTAGCCTTCTGAACGGCTTTCTTCTTCTTCTTCTAACTCTTGGATCCTCTTCTGACTATAGGATCATAATAATATGACCCATACTGAGCTGGATGTGTCAGCTGTGGAGGTCCATACTGATCAGCCCATTTGACTTTCCTGGTTCCCACTTGGCTGAACTAGGGTGATCTTGAGCTAATATTCTTATCAGATTTCTGATAGCTAGGATGATGTGTCTTCATCTTCTGTTTGTTCTTAGCTAAGGGGTTCAGTATTTCAGCATTGATTGTCTCCCCTTGAACAAACCTATGAGTCAGCCAATTCTCCGAGCGTATGGGGGCAGATGAGGAGGCTCCATGGCTGAACCCGAGTCCCTCCTTGTAGTGTTTGGGCTTGTTGTTGGCTAGCATCGCCTCAAGCTTTTTCTCAGCTCCCATGTACTGCTCTGTCATCAGGTTCCTCTAGACATCGACACTTTTCTTAAGTGTTTCATGCTCGGTCTGAAGTCCTGAGAACTTCTACTTCAGTAGACTCAGTTCAGTATCCTTCTGAGTCAAGTCATTGGTCAGTACTGAGATCAGATCTTCTTGATGCTGAGACTTGGCCATCAGAGAGTTAATCTCCTCCCTGAGTCTCAACACAAGTCCTTTCGACTTAGTAGCAACCTGACTCTCCTGAGAAAGTCTCTGATTCTCCACTTTCTGGGTATCCAACTCCTGAAGAGTCTTACTGAGCTGCAGGCTCATCTGAATCTGCTCGTCTAATAATTCTTCGTAGGCGATTGAGATGTCCAGATTCTCATCTGCACCTGAAATAGTGTCATGTGTGCAATGTGAAGAGGAGTTAAATGGTGCATGAGAGTTTACCTCATCCTCTTCTCCTGCCATGAGACACTTTTCAGCATTTTCTTCAAGCTCTAAGGTCATGAATGCTGCTTCATCATCTTATGAATCCATGAAGGAATTGACTTCATCTGAGTCGTTTGAGAGTTCACGGGCAATGTATGCTTGACGTTTCTTGATGAACTTCTCTCTTCGAGCTTTTCGTGTTGCTCTTGTAGCTGTACTGAGCTCATGACAGTCGTACTGATAGTGTCCTGGCTTCTTGCAGTTGTAGCAAGAGGTGATTCTGCCTTTTGTGCTTTCACTGTCCTTCGACTGTACAGAATCCTCCTGTTTCCTGGAATCAGAAGTATGCGGTTTAGGAGTGCGCTTAGGTGTACATTCAGACTTACTCTTCGAGTCTCTGACGACTCTAGAAAGCTTTCTGCATGGCTCCTTCTCCTTCTGATATTTAACGGCAAGCAGTGCATATCTCTGAGCTAAGCTTCCTTCTTGTAAATCGCTGTTTGAAGGCTTATCTTTGCTAGATGCGGGAGCTGCTATGCTGACTGATGCTTTAAAGGCATGGTCAATCTGAGTGTCAGCTTCAACTCGCTGCTTCCTTTGTGGTAGACCGAACTTGAACTCCTCAGATTTTAATTCTAAAAATATATGATCAGGAGAAACAATGTCAAGATCAGAATGTCTAAGAAAAGTAGCAAATGGAGTCCAATGTCTGTCTGGCAAAGCTCTCAAGATTTTGAGATTCATCTCTCAGTTGGAGAACGTCTTTCCTAGCCCATTGATAGTGTTCATCAGATTCGTAAATCTGATGTTGAGATCTTCAATCGTGTCACCAGGCATGAGAGACAGTCTCTCCAGCTTCTGAAGTTCTAGCGCTAACTTGTTAGCTCTGATCTTCTGAGTCCCCCGACTCAGTAGCGCTAGAGCATCCCAGAGTTCCTTGGCGGACTTGCAGTCCTGAACTTTTCCGAGATAAGAGTCGCTCAGGGTGGTCTGTATGGCATTTCTGACAACCCGGTCTAGATTATGAAGTTTCTTCTCTTCTGGGGTGTAGAGGCTTCTATCCTTGGGAACCTTCTTCCCGATCACCATGCCTCCTCCTTGTGCTGGATCCTGGACTTCGATACTATCGATCATGGGTACGATATGTCCGTCTTCCAAGACCTCTGGCATGCTGTCGTGGAGGGAAGTTAGATGAACTTCTATTCTGACTCGCCATACCTCGTAGTTCTCTACTGAGAACATAGGTACCATCCTGATTCCTGACATATCTGATATTTTAAATAGTGATATAATGAAGAATGATATGAAGTGAAAACGTTTTCAGTATCCGTTCAAGTAGACCACTTTTAGAAAATAAGAGTCTTAGCGAACTCCTACTCGGATACCAATTGTTGGTCCCGAGATAAACGTTCAGGTGTAGGGAGGGGGGGTGAATACACCTGAAAACTTTCTCAACTTAAAATGCGAACAGTCCTATTCAGGAGAGTGCCTTGCTGAACAAGTATGTTGTTCTGAATCGCGTGGACAGAGTGACTGACTATACTGACACCTGCTAGCTGACTGATGTCAGAATTCAGTGCCGTTCAGTAAGAGTTCAGTAGAGTGCGGAAATGTGTAGCCCCAAATCAGTTGAGTTTGAAAACATTATTATTAAAACAGTTTTAGTATATTAGTGCAATCTGTTAAGCTTTGTTGAAACTCAGTTGAATAATTTGTAAAATGGTTTTCAGTATGAACAGTAATCAATGCAACAGTAAAACAGAACACAACGATTTTAAAGTGGTTCGGATATCAAACAATCCTACGTCCACTGTCCTGAAACGATCAGGAGGCTATTTTATTATACTCAGTTAGTCTCAGTCGGTTTGTGCATTGGACAAACACTGGTCTTGAGGATTATACTGAGTAAGTCTCAGTTTACAAGTATCAAACTAAAGTGTTTGAAAAAATCTCCAACTATGAAGGAGTTCTTAATGATAAGAACAGTTCGGGGATGAACTCCTTCACTCTAAGCTATGGATATATTCAGTGGAGCTTAGGTTAGAGGGAAGGGAACAAGAAGGTGGCTTCTAGAGTGATGAACAATGAGGAATAAGCTCTCCGGGTTCGGGTTCAATCACTTGGATACTAGAGGCTATTGATTTTAATTCAGCTTGGTTCGCTTGAGCAAGGATGTCACCTTTCGGTTGAAGTTTTTCTCGAAAGTTCTTGCGGAAAGCTTAAGTTCTGTGAGTATTTGCTCATAATCGCTCGTATGTGTTCTTGGCTTCGAGTTTTTGGTGAGCTTCTTCAATTTGATTTTCTCTCTTTTTATAGAGGTGAGCCATAGAAAGATCCGTTGGAGACGTCGATCCATGTGTCACTCTCTTTTGGGTAGCTAACTGCTCTTTCAAAGAATCTGGCAGAGTCTTTCTCCTCCATTTCTGGAAAGTGGTTGACTTGCAGCTTTAGTCAGAACTTTGACAGCTGGCTGCTCGTCATTGGTCGAGGCGTAGAAAGTAGTTGAGACAAATAGACTTCTAGGCAGATCTGAAACTGACTCCTCTGATTACCTCGTATGACTCTACTGATTTAACATATAAGATTATCTGACAATCAAGAAGATTGTCAGGCCGTTGCTGAGTCTGACCTGGGTTCAGTAGTATGCTCCTGCTGAGTCCAACTCTACTGAAGGTCGACTCTGAGTTCAGTGAACTGGTCCTGCTGAGTCCAGTTCTACTGACTCCTTTCGCATATCTTTGCTCTGCTGAGTCCAAAGACTACTGAGTATGAACACTTCTCAGTATGCTGCTCCTGCTGAGTCCAGCACTACTGAGTCTTCACTCCATGGTACTGAGGTGGATAGTCTGCTGAATGGTCAGCAGATAGAACTCTGTGCCTGAACCATGCTGAAGGAATGTCTACTGAGTCTGAAACTCTCAAAGACTAAGGAATTACTATTACAACTCAATGGTTCCCCAATCAAATTAAGGTTTTGGGATCATTCAAATCTTCTAAACGCTATTCTACTGAATCATATCCCAACATAGATCTATCCACTGGTGTCAAAATTCGACATCACATTGATCATGCAATGTTATCCTTCTACTTATCTATGGAAGAACCCAAAACCGTTTAAGCTGCACTAAATGATGTAAATTGGGTTAATGCCGTGTAGGAGGAGGTGAATCAATTTGAATGCAGCAAAGTGTGGGAATTGGTAAAAAGACCAACTGATCAGGTTGTTATTGAAAATGTTTAGGTCTTTAAAAGCAAAAGAGATGAGAACGACGTTATTGTTAGAAATATGGCCAGACTGGTAGCAAAAGGATATTCTCAACCTGAAGAATTGATTATGATAAAACTTTTGCACCAGTCGCACGATTGGAAGATGTAAGATTATTCTGGCCTTCCTGCTCGTCAGAAGTTCAAGGTTTATCAAATGGATGTCAAGTGTGATTTTCTTAATCGTGAACTAAAAGAAGAAGTCTACATCGATCAAGCTCCGAGCTTCGTACATGGTAATCAGGTTTATCGACTGAAGAAAGTACTTTATAGATTGAAACAGGCACCTCAAGCCAGAAATGATACGTTATCAGCATTTTTATGAAGAAAGGGATTTTAGAAGGGAACAGTTATCATAATTTATTTTGACTGATCAAGAATAATCATCTTCTCTTAATTCAAATCTATGTTGATGATATTATCATCAGATCCACTGATGAAGATTTATGCAAGGAATTCGAATCTATGATGACAAGTCAGTTTGAAATGTCCATGATGGACGAAATGAACTATTTTCTTGGTCTTCAGGTTAAACAATCTGCTGAATGGAACTTTATTAATCAAGCCATATATGCAAGGTACTTCATCGCCATGTTCGGCTTGGCTAATAACAAGTCAGTTCGGATACCTATGGATAAAAATTGGAATATGGAACCTGACAATATTAGACCTCCAGTTAACAAGACTGAATATAGATAAATTATTGGATATCTCCTCTATCTCAAAGCTAGCAGACCGGATATTATGTTCGCAGTTGGGGTCTATGCTCGCTATCTGGCTAACCCAAATCTGAGTCACATGGAAGCAGCCAAGCAGATCATTCGTTACATCAAAGGAACCATTAATCTAGGTATTTGGTATCCTTCAGAAGATAATCTGGAACTAACTGGATATTCTAATGTTGATCTTGCAGGTTGTAAGATTGATCGAAAGTCCACATCGTGGACATGAGAATTCCTGGGAAATAAGTTGATATCTTGGTTTTCAAAGAAGCAAAACTCAGTCGCAACATCAACAATTGAAACTGAATATATGGCCGTTGGAAGTTGTTGTGCAGATCTTATGGTTAAAATAACTTCGTGATTATCAAGTCACTACTAATGATTAGGGGTGGGCGCGGGACGGGTACTCGCGCTGCGGGTACACGTTTGCAGATACCCACGCCTGCGGGTAATTGATTTTAATACTCATTCCCATTCCGCATAGAGTGGGTACCCGCATGCGGGTACCCGCACGGATACGATACGGGTACGGGTACGGGTTTACCCGCAAATATTACCACCTATTTATAATATATTTAAATTCATAAATAAAAATTAAAAAAAAATACCAATAAATGAAATATTGAAATTGTGGAGTTGGGTCATTGGTGTGTGCGTCGGTGCGTCGGGGAGTGTGCGTTGTCAAATGCCAATTGCCATTTTATTTCTTGTAATTTAATTCATTTCTTATTTTCCTTAGCCCTACTTCTTATTGGTATAAAATTAAAAAGAGTATAATTACACTTACACACCTAAGGGTTAAGACTAAGAGGCTCAAACCTCATGTAAAAAAGAAAATTGAGTATTAGTGCGGGTACCCGATTGGGAACGGGTATCTAAGATTAAAACCCGTTCTCGTTCCCGACCCGCTTGATTTTTTGTGGGTACCAGCGTAACGGGTACCCGTACCCATTTTTCCCAACCCGAACGGGAAATACCCGAACGGGACGGGTACGGGCGTGGGAACCCAAATTGTTTGCCCACCCCTACTAATGATGTTCCTAGTTTTTGTGACATACGATGCAAACATGTTGATATACGATATCATTTCATAAGAGATCATGTTGAAAAAGATGATATCTAATTTGAAAAGATCGAGAATAAATGACAACGAACTAATATTTCCACCAAACATCTACTTGAGACGAGGTTCCTTCCGCTCTCCATGGCACCGGGTCCATTAGACCCAGGCGAACAAAGTTTTAAGCTATAAGCAAGGGGGAACCTATGTCGAAATCAATCTGAAAATTTAACCTAACGTCACATGTGGTATCAGTCAGTTCCAATCTCCGACTGAGAGGTTTGCGTATCAGACTTAGTTTACCTTTATTAATCTTCATTTATTTCTCATTTTTATTTTAGGCAAACATTCTGTCTGAATCCCCATGTGCATTTAGTGCACATCGTATCACAATTAATGCGCCACTCATATATAACATATAAAACACTTAAATCTTATTAATAAACTTTGTCATCATTTCTTACTGTATAACATTTAATCTCAACCGCACATCTTATCTTTCATGATTAAATCTCAACCGCAAATCTCAAATAAGCAATTCAAATACTTGATGTCTGCCATTTTTTAAACTTCACATCTTTCATTCCCTCTACATCTTCTACTCACAAAATCTTCTTTAACGCACTCCATTTGCATCCTCACGTTAATCTTAAGGTATATTTAGTATCTGCATCTATTTCTCTAGTTGTTTTAGCATGAGTCTAACCTCTATTTCTGCAGATAAAATGGCACCTAAGGTACAATCTAAGGAAGTAATCGTCCGACCGTTGGTTTTCTATCTTGAGAAAGAGAAGGCGCTTCTCTCCAGTGTCACTTATAATGCACCGTTCTATTTCAATACTTGCGTGATCAATTTCATGGACAGGGTATTCGAGACCCTTCGCCACTTTCGCTTGAAAAGGTTCATCTCCGACGTGCTAGAGATTCTCCTCCCGGCTCATATTATTGACTTTTATTTTTATCTGAAAGTGGAAGGGGATAAGTCACTTTCTAAGTTCAACATCAAGTGCGACCAACATCCCGACGACAAGGTTATTGAGTTTGACATCAAGGAGGCGATTCAGAAGTATCTTCGCCTTCTAGGTCAAGATGTTCAACTGTATAGTTATCAGGCCTCAAACAAAGATGACTACCTCTAGATATTTACCGAAGACTAGAAGGCCTTCTTCAAACTCAGGTTAAGAAGAACTCACTAAAGCCAAGATATAAGGCTTTGTTGTGTATCAGGATCTACAGTTTGTTGAGAAAGGCAGGCTCACACCATCAGCTCTCTAAGGCTAGTTTGAGGTGATGATATCTATAGATGATGAGGACAAGGTGGACTGGGCCTCTCACTTTCTGAAGGAACTTCAAAATGTAGCCTTAGGCTGCAAAATGAAAAATACTTAATTTCATGGAGTGTTTACTAGTTCTCTCGTCCAATTGAACACTCTTAAATGGGCGAGAAAGTTATCTTATCTCCTGGTCAGCATCGTTGTAGGAAAGGGTTTCACCAATATTCAATGGCGATCAGTTTTGCTTTATGATCCGGCCAAGAAGACAAAATTTAGTGATGGAACTAAGATACTTCACGCCATCGGCGTTAGGTCAGGCGCAGCGAAGCTGACTACCACTCCTACCTCTAAGGTTTAGAAACCTAAGGCCGATAAACCACTGGCCGAGAAATTAAAAAAGGAGACTCAGCCGAAAGTTTAGAAGCCTGCTGAGAATAAAAAGCAGACTGAAAAGGCTAGTGTTAGTAAGAAGCATTCGAGGGCTCAGTCTGACCTAGAGAAGGAGACTATCAGACTGAGATGTTGGGATGAGATTCAGTATGATCTTAACAAGGTGAAGTGAGAGATCCTAGAGAAGGAGATTCAGTATGCTTCTTACTAACACTAGCCTATTGAAGTGAGCCCTCGAATGCTTCTTACTAACACTAGCCTTTTCACTGAAAAGGATCTCTCACTTCACCTTGTTAAGAAACCATAAACAGTCGATGTTGGGATGAGATTCAGTATGATAAGATTTGAAGATCCCAAAACCCTAGCTGAATGATGAACCAATTAACATAATAGCTAATTTGAGTTCAGCATGTTAGGAACTCAATAGGCTAGCTATAGTTCAGTAGCTAATAGACTCAGTAGAGTAGATCCTTGTCAACAGGATGGACTCAGCATTGAAGACTCAGTATGGTCAATCAGAACCTACTGAATCTGTAGACAGGAAAAGGCATGAAGTTGAACTTTTTAGAAGAATGTTAGTAGAAGATTTATCAGTACGAGGAATTAGAGGAAGTCTACTCAACATCTGCTTTGGAGTTTGAACAAACCTCACCTACCTTTCTACCTCGACCAAGGAGTTGCCAGCACTGTACTTGCACTGACAAAAGCTGCCCTCAAGACTGAAAAAGAGAGAATCTCTACACTAGCGTTCAATTTAAAGATAGTCATTTTCCTTGTTATTTTTTACACGTGTCTAGGTCTCCTCCAACAGATTTTACTCACAAATCAAGACTATAAATAGAGATTGAGATTCAGACGATGAAGAAACGACCGGGAACACCAAGCATACAAGCATATGACCTCTAGCAAAAAATCAAATTGAGGAAGAAAGTTACTTGTTGCCTCGCTTGGGAAACCAAGGCAGTCGGCTCATCACAGTTCGGCGAAGGCGGTCCACCCAACGGCCAAAAGAGTTCAGATCCGTGCGCAGCAGCTCTACAAAATCTCCACCTACACCAGTAGACGCACTCGAGACGCGAGGTCCCGTTGGATAAAACTAGATGTCCCAATTAGGCAGTTCATACAACAGGTGAGAGTGCCTCAACAAAGATATATCAAATTCAGTGGTTGGGGCACACAAGTTAAATGATGATCATTATATATCACAAAATTTACGTTCAATGAACATAGCAAGCAAATGGCACAAAGTGAGGTGGCATGCAGTGTGACTAGCAATGAAAAACATATTCTTCGCAATCCAAAACCCTAAATTCACCTTTCGGCCAGCATGCATACACCATGGGAAATAAATCTCGTTAGTCGTCACCTCATCAAAGGGCGTACTCTTACCGGTTAGGTTGTGGACAAAATATTGGTGATAAATGCAAAGAGTCGGATCCTTAATATATCTGCAAAAAGAACTCGAGGTTGCAAAGTCTTCCGGGTCACTCGGGGCTAAAAGCCTCCATGCATTTATCGAACCTATATATTAGGGATCCTTGTTTGGCAAAGCATTGGGCACCTATCTCATACCTCGACTTAAGAAAATGATCACAAGAAGTAATACCTAGCCTATCACTCCACTTGGAAAAATAAAGATGATAATAATCTCCAAACATTTGAAACGCAATGCATGGCACATACAAGTCCTTATCAAGCTCAAAATGCAAACTATTAAAAACTTCCCTAGCCACTTCCTTATAACATGCATAGTGGTGCGACTCCAACAACCAAGACCAACCAATACGAAGAAAATACTCGTTAAAAAGAGTGATGATACCTTCCCTTCGGAGGAAGTCGCGGTGGAGTAGTCGGCCGCTCCGAAACTCCTTGTCTTCTCGCTCCATGAGGCGGTCATCCATGTATTCGATCTCAAAGCAGGCAAGGGCAGCGATGGCTTCGGGAGTATCCAAATGGATAATTGTTCGGTTTTCATACACATTCACTTGAGGAAGGGCGGATGATGAATCCAAATCGGCCAAAGAGAGGCCGCACAGGTTGAAGTCTCCATCATATACGCCACTATGGTCGTCGGATACGTAATCCGAATCCTCCTCTTCGCTTGGCAAGTCACCCCGAAGACTCTCTTCCAAATTTATTCCAACGTCGTATTGTAGTGGCAGTTGTGCGTGTTTCTCTTCAATGAATGGCAGCCACTCATAGACATGTTGAGGGGATCGCAGCTGATTGGAGGAAGACGCTCCATCGGAGTGTGCGGGCAGTTTACATGCCCTAGATCGGCGGCTCCGAGGGTGCGAGGGCTGCGGTATAGGTTCTGGAGAAGATTCGGGACTTGCTTACCACTTTAGGTTTAGGTGGAGATAAGGATTCAGGAATTGCCTCTTCAATTTGAATTCCCGAACTACTTCGTAACCGTCGCCTTGGCGGTTTGGGTGGAGATAAGGATTTCGAAAGAAAAGTAGGTGGTGGATCACGACTGACATCGTCCGCCGAGTAGTTGCTCGGATCTTGAACATTACTGTTGGGATGAGATTCAGTATGATAAGATTTAAAGATCTCAAAACCCCTAGTTGAATGATGAACTTGTATAATGTAATAGCTTAGTTGAGTTCAGCATCTTAGGAACTCAGTAAGCCAGCTAGAGATCAGTAGCTGCTAGGATTCAGCATATCATCTGTCATTCAACCGAAGAACTCGGCATCGGGAGCTCAGTTGGGAATGCTATAACCCATTGAATCTAAAAAGGAATTCGAGTCACGAGCTGAAATCACAAAAGAATGGAAGTAAGAGGCAATTCCGTAAAAGGTCCAAGGAATCAGAGGAAGTCAACTCAGCATGCTATTGGAGTTTGAACAAACCTCACCTACTCTCTAGCCTCGACCAATGAGAAGCCGCCAACATTACACCTGCTCTGACACAAAACTGTTTCCTAGACTGAAAAGAGTGAATCTCTACAGTATGATTCAAATTTAAGATGGTCGGTTTTCTTATCATTTTTGACACGTGTCTAGACTCACTCCAACGGATCTATTCATACGTCGAGACTATAAATAGAGAAGAGTCTTCATATAGAGAAGATATGAGGGAACACAAGCATTCAAGCGAACAAACACTCTAACAACTCAAAGTCCAACCCAGGGAAGAACTTGCATACAGAGAGATCCTTTCTAGTTCTTCACTCTAGAGTTTCATCAGTTCCCTTTCTCTATTCTAAGCGAGCTTATTGTAATATCATTAGTTTAGAAGACTCGAATCAGTTCAGCTTTATGAATTGTTCTTATTGTAAGAACTCCTTCATAGATCGAGAAAATGAAACCTTTGTGTTTGAATCTGTAAAGTCACTATGACTATAAGTAGATATATGTCCAGCGCACAGATATAAGCAAACCGGACTATATATGTCCAGTGCATAGATCAACTGAGAATTGCTCAGTATAAACTAATATAAGAACTCATGCTTTGTTCAGGAAAGTGGAGGTAGGATCCTATGTATCCGAACCACTTTAAAAATTATTTTTGCCGATTTTACTGTTGCATTGATTACTGTTCATATTGCATAAAACTGACTTTTAATCCATCAACTTAAAACTAGTTTTCAAACTGGGACGAACATATTTTAGGGCCTACACTTACGCCCACAATATATGATATTGAACTACTGTGCACTAACTGAAGTCAGTAGATAGGACTCAGTAGCAGGATACTCTGCCCACGCAATCGAGAAAACTTATTTGGCCAGTAGACTAGTTCAGTAGCAACAGTGAGTAGCACTGACTTTTGAGTTTGAGTTGAAATTTGCATTTAGGTGTATTCGCCCCTCCCCCCCCCACACCTGAAGGCTCGTCTCAGGACCAACATATACGAATTCCGACAGTAGAGGAACTTCAACCTCAGAGAATGGGGTTGTTGAAGTGGCACAGCGGCGCGGTGAGCAGAAGCGGCGTTCCGGCGGTGCTGAGTTTCAGGGTCCGCCTGGATAGTGGCGAACCAGCGGGTAGCGACAAGGGATCTGGGCTTCTTCTTTGGTGCCATGGAGTCATATTGTGATGAGATGGTGGAAGAAGTTTGAAAAAAAAACTTAAGAGAGAGGGAGAGTAGTGGGAGGAAAGTAAGTAGAGAGAAGGAGAGTTGAATCGTATCTTCTTGCTAGGGTTTAGAATGAATTTTCAATTTGGTCCTTTCACTTGCACAATGAGCTTAGTGACCCCCACCTTTATGCAATTCAGTCTCCAATCTTTTATCAAGTGCTACTGACCCAAATGAAATTTCCTTCTTGTAAATCAGCACCTTTAAAATCTTGGAAACTTTAATTTGGTATTCAAATTTGGTCCAAAATTGCAATAAGGTCCCTCCAAAATTCATCTCTTCTAAATTCACCATAAATGTGCATCTCCTTACACTTAAGGCTCTTTTCACCTTTTTAGTTAAAAATCTGAAAACAAGAAAAAAAAACACCAAGCATAAAATTGGATAAACAAAATAACGGAAATAGAAAAAAATACGGGTTGCCTCCCTGAAGCGCCTTTCTTTAAAGTTTTCAGCTAGACCTCCTCTTCAAGAGTCAAATGTAAGAGGGAATGGACAAGCCTTGCTCGTCCACATCTTCCATCATGGCGACAGCATGGTAAATTTTAAGGCGATAGCATTGACGGTGAAAGCTTCGTGAGAATCGAGTTTATGTATCACGACTGCTCCACTTGGCCAAGCAGACTATACTCGGAAAGGACCAATCCATCTAGACATATGTTTTCCTGCATGATCCAGAGGCGTGATTGATACAGCTAGACAAGCTATGCCGACTCAAATTTCTTCGAACAAATGGCCTTATCATGCCATGCCTTGGTATGATCTTTGTATCGCATTACCGCATGATAGGACTCCATCTAAATCTCCTCCAGCTCTTGAAGCTGATATTTTCTCTCCTTAGCACATGCGGTTGGGTCCATGTTGATTTTCTTGACTACCGACCAAGCTTTGTGCTCTAGTTGCATAGGATGATGACATAACATACCAAAAATCTGTTTATAAGGAGACATTCTGAGAGGAGTTTTATAGGCTGACCGATATGCCCATAAGGCGTCATCCAGCCTCGTGCTCCAATCCTTTCCTAATAGATTGACTGTCTTCTCCAATATAGTCTTGATTTCTCGATTGTACACTTCAGCTTGCCCATTCGTTTGTGGATGGTAAGCGGTAGAAACTCGATGGGCTACTCCATATTTCTTCATCAATGATTCTATTGTGTGGTTGCAAAAGTGAGTGCCTTGGTCGCTTATTATGGCCTTGGGCACACCAAATCTGCAAAACATGTTAGTACGAAGAAATCCTGCAACAACTTTAGAATCATTAGTCTTTGTAGATTTTGCATTGACCCAGTTAGAAACGTAACGGCAAGTAAAATGCACAAGTCACCAATTGAATTAGGAAACGTACCCATAAAATCCATACCCCATACATCGAAAATTCCACAAAATCTTAAAAGGCTTTTGGGGCATTTCATCTCTCATGGATATATTTTCGGTCATTTGACAACGTGTACATGACTTATAGTAATTGTAGGCGTCGAGGTGTAGACTTGGCTAAAAGAATCTCGCATCCAACACTTTCCTTGCGATTCGTTTTTGACCAAAATGTCTACCATAAGCAGGCAAGTGGCAATGGTATAAGATATCTCCTTGTTCATCTTCAGGAATGCACTTACGAATCACTTGATCGAATCACAAGTAATTTTATAGCAGAAAAGAGTTGAATTTGTTTATGCATTTCGTGTAAAATCTATATTTGCATTTTGAATTTAGTCTTTCACGGCCTTATGGCATGGCAAATCTTATTCAATAATATGATAAAATTGAGAGAGAGCCGTATATTACAATTAGGAATTTCGCTTGCTTGTCGGTGCGAATGACGTTCACTGCGCTAGTTTCAAATGTAAATCAAGCTAAGACCCGCGACTAAGACAAGATCACAAGACAATAAACCTGACAGACAGCTGCTAATAATCCTCCGCACTAGGGGTGGGCAAACAATTCGGGTTCCCGCGCCCGTACCCATCCTGTTCGGGTATTTCCCGTTCGGGTCGGGAAAAACGGGTACGGGTACCCGTTATGCGGGTACCCGCAAAAATCAAGTGGGTCGGGAACGAGAACGGGTTTTATTCTTAAGTACCCGTTCCCGAACGGGTACCCGCATTAATAAACAAATTTTTTTTACATGAGGTCCTCTTACGTAGAGGTGGGCGCGGGTACCCATTTGCATGTTTTGTGCTAGCACTAAAGTGTGACTAAACAGTTTTCCACGGTAATTTTAATTATAAGAATCTATGGTTTCATAGTTGAAATCATATGGTCGGTTTTATAATTATAATTTATGGTGAGACACCATTGGAACATGGTTTATAAAACAGATTATCTACTCCTATAGTCCTATTTAGTGGTTTAAATATATTGGTATTTTTTAATTTTAATTTATGTTTTTAAAATTTCATTTATTGGTATTTTTTTAATTTTTATTTATGAATTTAAATATATTATAAATAGGTGGTAATATTTGCGGGTAAACCCGTACCCATACCGTATCCGCACGGGTACCCGCATGCGGGTACCCGCTCTATGTGGGAACGGGAATGGGTATTAAAATTAATTACCCGCATGCGCTGGTATCCGCAAATGGGTACCCGCAGCGTGGGTACCCGTCCCGCGCCCACCCCTAATCCGCACATCAAATCCAACAAAGAATAAGCCAAAGTAATCAAACCGTACATAACCCCCACAAGTCTAAAAAAAATGGGTAAAATCGTTTAAAAAATTCAAACTTTTGGAAAATCGACAATAGGTTTGGAAAAATCGTTAATAGGTTTGGAAAAATCAGTAATAATATATATATATATATATATATATATATATATATATATATATATTCAGCCCGTTTAATCATCTTCTCGAGCCATCGGTAATAAGTTTGGAAAAATCGGTAATAGGTTTGGAAAAATCGGCAGCCCGTTCGATCGCATTTTCGAGGCTCGATACATATCCGATTTATGAATTGAGATTTATGACGTCGATCTACGTTTCGAGTAGATAATTATAGTGTGCTTAATTTATCGATTTCGATTTTCGGTGAGTGAGAAATAGGTGCGCGGAATTGGTGCACGAGAAGTGGAGTTAGAGTGTTAATGGTTGAGATCTGTTCGTCAGGCCGACTTAATAGGCTTGGACGAAGTTGGATCTAATCGATATCATATTTTGATATTAGATAATATATATATATATATATATATATATATATATATATGTATGTATGTATGTATGTATGTATGTATGTTATGTTGCTTTAGAATTTGAAGTGTTTCAAATTCTAGTTGTTAACACTTTTTGGCTTCCTAATGATTAGTAACCTATGGTGTTATGAATGTCATCATCATTTCATGGACCTTTCATGAGTGGATGTACACCTATAAATAGGAGCATGTAGAGTTCATTTGATACAACAACAAAAACACAAGCATCTTCATACATTTCATTTTAGTTAGTTCATTTAGCTCAAGTCCTTGCCCGTTTAGTTCGCCGGAGCTCGAAGATCTTGCGGTGCTGCAATCCTCGAGACGTCATCGTTTTATCTTTGGGGACGATACGCCAAAAACCGAGAGCACTACCGGGGCGTATTTCGTCTTGCGGATAGAGGCTATCCTCGACTCGACGAAGTTTTCTTTTAGACATTTTCGTTTGTTTCTTTTAGACATTTTCGTTTGTTTCTTCTTAAGGGATTGAGTTAACTTGTTTGACAAGAGGATTCGAGTTAGAAATGGGCATACAAGATATGCTATACTTGGTGAACAAGATGCAAGATATAGTACGACAAAAATGAAATAAGTACTCAAGATGAGCAGAAGCTTTGACGTCGATGTTAAGGGCTGAACAATTTTGATTGCCGATTGATCTCTATACGAGCAGAAAAGTGTCGAGCGTTGTCCGGAGAAGCACTGGCAGCGGCTACAGATAGTGTGGCTGCAGGAATCGCACTGAAAAATAGCTACAGAAGGTGTGTTAGGAGGAACCGAATCATCGGAGAAAACAAAGAAACGAGAGAGATTTTGCACAAAAAAGAGAGTAAGTGTGTTAAGAGAAACTGAATAAAAAAGGACAAAACGGCAGCGTTTTACGTTTTAAGGAATGGCGTCGTTTGCTTGGCCGGTCGTTTTGTACATGTTCGAACGCATCCATGCTAGATTTGATTTGGGGTTTTTTATTTTTTATTTTTTGATCGTGTGCAATTTTTAATGAATTAAAATGTTATTGAGTTTTTAGGAGCGTTTCAAAGGTCGTCTACAAAATCAAATATCGATCAAACTTCGTATATTTACAAGCTAATATTTCGATTATATACCTTAAACGTAAATTAATATGAGAATTTATGCATATTTGACCTGAAGGCCCTAGTTGTGAAAAGCCAGTGTTCCAAACGCAGTACGTCCACCCTAAATACAAGTTCCTAAACCGTATATCATATGCATATATTTTTCAATGGTTGCAAAAGATCAAATCCTGTGTATATGTAATGTCATCATGATACATAAATAAATTATTTTGTGAATTATGAAAACATAAATTAAAAAATTAGATGTCAAATTATTCAATTAAAGTATGTAATGTCATCATAATACATAAATAAATTATTTTGTGAATTATGAAAACATAAATTAAAAAATTAGATGTCAAATTATTCAATTAAATTCTAACTTTATAAGGAGCGACTTACAGGAGTACTCACAAGCACAATTTGACACCCCAAAAAATAGAAGCAAGTATAAGTCCAAACAACTCTGCATAAAATACACCATGTAAGCTGGTGGAAGCGCGCAGTTCTTACATTATCATTATACTAGGTTTTCTAAGTAAATTTTACAAGTCAAAGAATCAACATTGCTTCGACATATCACCACGAAAAAATCAACACAAATCCTAGAAACTGGTGAGCATTTCTATAGGACACGCCCCTTGTAGCTCGGACTGTATTGTGTCAAAGAAATAAATGAAATCAGACAAGCATTTCTCTCACTAGTTAGAGGAACCAAAAACTATGTGCGGGTTAGCATATTTGTCAACAGTCTCCATGGCAAAATTGTGAAGGATTGGTAGGCAGGCAAAGGAAAGATCACGAAAGCTGGACGGCGATCTCTTGCAGAAGTAATTTCTTTTGGGACGCATTGATAACGCCCTTACATTCTGCATCCACCAACACATCAGTCATTATAGCAGCCGCATGGCCTCTACGTCCCTCCATTCCAGACGCTCTTCGAAGCATAAACACCTAATGAACGAGTTGTTAGTCTTTCTGTCGAAACATATACATCATAAAGCAGAAGTCAAAAATGTTACTGGAGTAACATTTACCTGCCCATGATGTGTTATCTCTAAACATCCAGGTTGCTGAATAAAAGGTTCTCCGTCAATTTGCACCGGGAAAGGACTCGATACATGTATCCTTATAGCTTTCCCTTGTGCTAGCCTAGTTGCCTGCGAAAGTCCAACCTAGAAGATTAAAATAACCATTAGTCGATCTCCAGCAAATCAAATAGTTTCATATATGAAGTTCACAAATGCTAGATTCTTGGAGTATTTCATATAAGTGCAGTAGAGCTAATATGTTGTCAGATAGGTAAAGCAAAATCCATGCTTCAGAAGTTGGTATATCTCTGAAGGCTCGGCACATGAAAGAACTTTAAGTTGCAGGCACCTAACATTAATGCTATTTATAATCAAGAGATTATTAGCTTACGGGAGTCGGGACAACTCGTTAAAAAAGATACGCTTCTAGCAGAGAAGTATTAGTTTAATGTAATACATTAATACTTAACGCATTCACTGAGAAAATTGAAAATGTTATACGTTGGAGATAATATATGCTTTCTCGACTACCGACCAAATCTAAAACTATGACTAAAAGTAATAAACACATGAAATTTAAAAATTCAAACCTGGAGTTTGCCTAGGTGCCATGAGCCAGTAACGCAGACAACTTCAAGCATTTTATCATGCATGTACTGGTCATTGAAATTGTCATCACGTTCGTAATCATTTTGCCAAAGGTCAACTCCGCCCATATAGCTACCAATGTTGAGCACAATTAATCCCTCCGCATCCTGACGGGGCAAAAAGGAGAACATGAGAAATATATTAAACATAGATGACAATACGTATTTTAGTATAAAAGGGCATGGTTTACTTTCGGTATGTCAACATCTTTTCCATCAACTTCAAGCCAGACTTGCCATGGTAAGTGCGCACAGGCTCTGTCCATCATGTCCCTAGCACCTTCTTTGGCGTACCTAAGTTTATTTAAAAACTGTTCCCCCATATTAGCCATGTTCAGGAACTTAATTCAAGAAAGTGAGCAACAAATCCCCATAGAAACTTCATACCTGACTGTAGAACTTCTCAGGGTTTTCTTCCCTGTCTGTGTGAAACTCATAGGCAACCTTTGCATCACATCCAATACCTGTAGAATAGAAACAATGAATTGAGTGAAATTTTGGACAGAGGACAACTAAGAAAAGACTATTTGAGATAAAGAATCTGTATCCGGTAAAGAAACAAGTGAAATAATGTGCAACTGTCTTAACTATAAGGAAAACAGTTATGGTACTTAGCAAGACAAAAATTGCATGTTACCTAAGTAGTTCATCATGAACCTTGATTTGGTTTTACAAGGTTCACCACAAGTTTTTTCTTCTGTTATGTTGACTTTCCAGCGATCAAGCATCGTGACTGCCGCATTGTCTACGTCATTTAAAAAATTGCTCAAGGCACCTTGACCTTCGAGAACAGAAAACCCCCCACCCCAATGCAGGACCCTTGACAAATCATTTCCAGTTCCTAATGGAAGAACTGCAACTGGTGGCGGTGACTCATAATTGTACCTCTCTATTGCATCAAGGACCCAAGCAACAGTCCCATCACCACCACAAACCAGAACCCTGAAGTACTGCAAGCTTTTGAACAGCTCTAAGCCAGCCTCTGGACCTTGAGAGGAACTGAGTTCAATTACCTGGAAAACAAAAGCCACGAAACCACCTACACATCAAAGGGCACTTCACGATGGTGACGAGAAAAAAAAATTAATAAAAGAAAGTGTAATAATATGAAGGCAAATTGGCAAATTTAGTCCCCAATGTTTGCCACTTTGGATGAATTGGTCCCTAATTATTTTTTTTTAATTTATTGGTCCCCAATGTTTGCTAATTTGGATAAATTGGTCCTTCTGTCAAATTTTAAGTTAATTAAGTGTTAATCATAGGGGTATTTATGGAATAAAAGTTTCAGGGACCAATTCATCCAATTTTTAAATAAAACTTTAATTTTTTTTTAAAATATGATTTTTTTTCGGAAAAAAATTAATTTTTCAAATAATTTTTTATTTTAAAAATTACTTTTTTTCAACTATTTTTTTTCTTTTTTTTTTCAAATAATTTTTTTGGTAAACGAAAAAAATTAATTAATAATAATTTTAGAGACCAATTCATCTAAATAATTTTTTGAATTAACTTTTTTACAAATTTTTTTATTTAAATAAAAATTAAGTAAATTTAGATTAACTAATAATTTTGCATTTCACAATGAAGGAGGGGAGCGGGTCAACACAACGGTTGGGGAATGTGTTATGTTCTTCGAGGAGAGGAGCAGCTGGACGACCCGCTCCTAGTCGTCCAGTTATGGCCTCCCACCTCCTAGTCGTCCAGCTGCTCTTCTCCTCGAAGAACATAACACATTCCCCAACCGTTGTGTTGACCCGCTCCTCTCCTTCACCGTGAAATGCGAAATTATTAGTTAATCTAAATTTACTTAATTTTATTTAAATAAAAAAAATTGAAAAAAAGTTAATTCAAAAAATTATTTAGATGAATTGGTCTCTAAAATTATTATTAATTAATTTTTTTTCGTTTACCAAAAAAATTATTTGAAAAAAAAAGAAAAAAAATTAGTTGAAAAAAAGTAATTTTTAAAATAAAAAATTATTTGAAAATTTAATTTTTTTTCGAAAAAAATCATAATTTAAAAAAAAATAAAAAAAATTAATTTTTATTTGAAAATTGGATGAATTGGTCCCTAAAACTTTTATTCCATAAATACCCAAATGATTAAAACTTAATTAACTTAAAATTTGACAGAAGGAAAAAAAGATTAGGGACCAATTCATCCAAAGTGGCAAACATTGGGGACCAAATTTGCCAATTTGCCTAATATGAATATAAACTCTAATGATAAATTTATGAATTAGAATTATTTAAACATATGTGTATATATAACTAGCAACAGTTTTGATAGAGTCAATATATTAAGATTAAAAAATCAATAATGTAACACAATCACATAATAACTGTTTTTTTATAATCTTTCTATCTTGAATTTGTTGTGTAATAGCTTCATAGCCAAAACTTGGAAAGACGAATTTGTTGCTAGTTTTTTTCATTTTGGTAAGTGATCCTAAAATTTATTAAACTATCCTACAGAACTTTAAGGTTTCAAGAGGGGCAGCAGCACCCTTAGCCTAGGTTATGTCCATCTCTACTGGGAAAGCAGCAAACACAGAGATGACAGATCTAATGTCATGGTTGAGTTAGTTTGTGGTTTACTGATAAGCCCAATGGGCTGCTGGTATATCGCTGCCGAAACAAACGGGCCCAGGCTTCATATGGGCTGGCCTAATCTTTATTATATACTTATCGTTATTGTAATTGGGAGATAATACCTTCTGTATTGTCCAGCTAGGAGAATAAGGTCAGTGTTGGTTAGAGGTAGTGGTCCTGCGAGACACGTGGTGTCATCATAGCGAGTCCTTGTTAGGGTTATGTCCTTATTAATAATGGGTTTCGGCTGTGCTAGGTAGGCAAGTATTTTCAAAGTGAATTGTCATCTAGGTGAGCACCCCAAGCATAGAAGAATACAGTTGGTTCTTTCTGGCAATTTTCTTGTTCTGGATGTTTTACTCTGTTCTAAGCTTATCATTTGGTATTTAGAGCGTCGATCTTGGCGCACCCATGGCTGCACGGAAAGTTCCAAATGAACCTCCTCCAGCAGCGGCGAAAACACCGCCGTTGCCTCCACCGAAAACCACCGATCAAAAGGTAGTTGATATGCAGGGACAGCTGCACAATCTCACCTGTATCTGGGTGAGATCTCGCGACAAATGGGCCAGCTATGCCAAACACAACTCGAGATAGCTCGGGCAAAATGGCCCATGCATCCGCACCGCGACGGCGATGGGTACACTGGCGGGCCGGAATCCTCGCGCATTGGGGACCATGGTGGTGGAACTCCTCCTTCGGGGAGCTCCCGCACGGGCGGAATGGTTTTCGGATCATTCAATGACGGCCAACCCCCGCCACACAAGGACCGTGTAGATGGTTCTGACGACTCGGGGTATGACGAAAATTGAATTCCCTTTCGCACCGAGAGATATGAGGGTGCCGGCCACAATCTCCGACAAACCGGCAGCGTCAACGCATGGAATTACCATTTTTTGATGAGGAGAATCCCGATGCGTGGATGGTGCAGGTCGAACGGTATTTTCATTTATCACAAATGTCTAATTCCGAGCGTATAGAAGCAACTATGATGAGTATGAGCGGCAAACCGTTGGCGTGGTTTCTCTGGGTAGACGCTCAACGGTCGTTAACGACATGGGTGCAATTGAAAGCAACAACCCTTAAACGATTTAGGGGTGTTCAGGAGGGAAACTTATTCCAACAATTGGCCAGGGAGCAACAAACCGGTTCGGTGGCTGCATATATTGATCGTTACATCGAGTTGTCGGCGTCTTTGAAGGGGGTGCCGCAAGAAGTGATACTAGACCTCTTCGAGAACGGCTAAAGCCCTCAGTTAAAGCTGAACTGCGCCTGTGGAAGCCTCACAGTCTGGCCCAGGCCATGGACATAACCAAAGTGGCGGATTCGCGCAATCGGGCTTTGCGCGAGTCAGGGGACATTGCTGGGCCAATTCGATCGACGGTGGGCCGGACCAATACAACTACTATGGGCGGCCCAATTCGAAATTAACCAGCAGAATTTCGAGGTTAGGGCTACGGGTCCGCAAAAGGGGGATGGTGTCACCCATGTTAATTCACCAACAGCGAAAACACACGGAGAAGCAGATTTCCGAGAAACGGCGACAAGGTCTATGTTATCGTTGTGATGAGCGCTGGGCACCTAGCCATCGGTGTAGCACCGATTTCAACATCATGTTGGTCCTGAATGATGCCGAGGAAGAAACCACGCTGGTGGGAATCGAAGGGGAGCTGTTGGAGGAAGCGACTTTTGATTGTGCGGAGGTCCTAGGTAGGGTCGAAATTTCATTGAATTCTTTCTCGGGCCTCTCATCACCCAAGACGATGAAGGTTCGAGGTACAGTTTACGGGCGGCCTGTTGTCATTTTGGTGGATCCCGGGGCGACTCAAAATTTATTGCGGCTAAGTTAGCCAAAGAGCTGTTGTTTCCTCTGTCCGAAACTCGACCTTACTGGGTTCGTGTGGGTAATGGAGATAGGGAGCAAGCTAGGGGAAAGTGCTCTGGAGTGCGGTTATGGGCAGGGGATGTTGAGATCATCGGTGAGTTTCTTCCCTTACGCCTGGTTTGTGCCGATATTGTTTTAGGTATCAAGTGGTTAGAACGTTTGGGATGGATGTTGGTTGAATGGAAACAACCGATGTTGTTTGGTCTCAATGGACAAATGTGCCTGCTTTGGGGAGATGCGAGTTTGGGAAGGACTGAAGTGTCCTTGAAATCGAGGGCGAGAGATGTCGCGAGCGGGGTACCGGGCGTCGTAATCACAATGTGCTCGGTATTGGGTCAGACGGAAACTAAACCAATTCCATTGTTTCTGGAAGACATCCTAGATAAGTTTAGTGGGGATTTCGAAGAATCAGCGGGTTACCGGCAGTCCACGGGCACCAGCATCGCATACAATTGAAGGAAGCGAGTGAAGAAGTGAGTGTGAGGCCCTATAGGTACCCCCAATTTTCAGAAGAACGAAATTGAGCGCTTTGTTAAGGATATGCTTTCGACGGGGATAATCAAGCCTAGCTATAGCCCTTTCTCAAGCCCAATTATTCGTGTGAAGAAGAAAGATAGGTCATGGCGATTCTGTGTGGATTACAGAGCTTTGAACCGGGTTACCGTTCCCCACAAATATCCGATATCAGTCATTGAAGAACTCTTAGATGAACTCCAAAGGGACAAGGTCTTTTCTAAACTGGATCTTTGGGCCGGATACCACCAAATCCGGATTCTAGAGGGTGACGAACATAAAATGGCGTTTCATACCCACGACGGACACTACGAATTCCGGGTCATGCCTTTCGGTTTGATGAACGCTCCGGCCACCTTTCAAAGCTTAATGAACGATATATTCCAACCGTTTCTCAATTCGTGCTCGTCTTTTTTGACATCTTGGTGTGCAACGCATCTGAGGCAGAGCACAAAAACCACCTCCGTCTCACGGGGTACTACTGCAAATTTGTTCATGGGTACGCGGCAATTGCAGGGCCATTGATGGATCAACTTAAGAAATGACAGTTCAATTGGAGTCCTGAGGCTGCAGAGGCCTTCTCCAGCTTAAAGGAGGCCATGACCATCGTGGCGTTCATCGCAATACCGAACTTCGCGCTGTCGTTTGTGGTGGAAACGAACGCGTCCAGGTTCGGATTAGGAGCAGTTCTAACTCAGAATCAGCAACCTTTGGCGTTTTATAGCTGCAACTTAAGTGCGAGCGAGAGATTGAAAACGGTTTATGAGAAAGAATTAATGGCTATTGTGCGAGCATTGCTTAAATGGCGGCCTTGCCTCCTTGGCCGCCGATTTATGGTTCGAACTGATCAGATTAGCTTGAAATACATATTAGAGCAGCGGGTTGTGGGAACGGACTACCAACGTTGGGTTTCCAAACTGATGGGATATGATTTCAACATAGAGTACCACACGGGAGCCAGTAACCATGTTGCGGATGCCCTCTCACGGCAGATACTGACTTTGGAAAATCAGGAAATGGTGGTTTTGGGTTGGCCTTTCTGGGAGGAGTTAGAGAAGGAAATGACATAAGATCAATTCCCCTCAAGGATTGTGTCGGAGTTAAAACGCAGCATCAAACGAGTTTGCTTTCTCGAATCATCGCTGAGTTTCATGATTGTGCAAGGGGTAAAATTAAAACGTAGTTCCGCCTACCACTCGCAAACAGACAGGCAAACGAAAGTGGTAAATCGCTGCCTCGAGACATATCTGCGTTGTTTTTGCTCTGAGCCTCCGACAAACCACGGACATGGTCCTCGTGTGGTACAACACGTCCTACCACACTTTGCTCCAATCAACTCCCTTCAAGGCGTTATATGGGCATGATCCTCCGTTGTGATGGTCCTCCCTCTTCGACCGTTGCCGTTGACTCCCAACTCATGGATTGAGATGCTATTTTAGATGATTTACGAATGCACCTAATCCGTGCTCAACAGCGAATGCGGGAACAAGCCAACCGCAAACGTCGCGAACTGGAGTATAAGGTAGGTGAATGGGTATGGTTGAAACTGCAACCGTATAGGCAGAGGAGTTTAGCTCGACACCGGTTCGAAAAGTTGGCGGCACGTTTCTATGGTCCTTACTAGATTCTGGCTAGCGTGGGGAAGATAGCTTACAAATTGGACCTAGGCCACTATCCACCCCGTTGTGCATGTGTCACACTTACGGCCTGCTGTGGGCGCTCTGTTTCCTCCAAAACACAATCTGTCATCCTTAAATTAAGATTTGGAACTGATTTTGTTCCCGTCCGCTATCAGAGGTGTTCGCATAAGGAAGTGTTAGTGCGCTGGGAAGGTTGTGAAGACGATGCGGATACATGGGAGAATGCCACTCACCTTGATCGGCAGTTTCCCGACTTCCACCTTGAGGACAAGGTGAAAGCTTGAGAAGGGAGTGTTGATAAGCCCAATGGGTTGCTGGTCTATCGCCACCGAAACAAACGGGCCCAATCTTAATATGGACTTGCCTAATCTTTATTATATACTTATCGTTATTGTAATTGGGAGTCTTTAGATAATACCTTATGTATTGTCCAGCTAGGAGAATAAGGTCAGTGTTGGTTACAGGTAGTGGTCCTGTGAGACACGTGGTGTAATCATAGCGAGTCCTGTTCTTATTAATAATCGGTTTCGATTGTGCTAGATCGGCAAGTATTTTCAAACTGAATGCCATCTAGGTGAGCATCCAAAGCTGGAAAGAATACAGTTGGCTCTTTCTGGCAATTTTCTTGTTCTGGATTGTTTAACTATATTCCTAGCTTATCATTTACTATGTCAAAAGCATGAGCAGCGCAAGGTTGGAAGTCTCTGGAGACCTGAGAAGAAAAGTGGAATATAACCACTGGATAGCCTAATAAGAAAAGAATGATGTCAAAAATCTGTCCAGCACCAGCCAGTGTGGGGAGAAACGATTCACTCTGTTTGAGTTGGAGAACCGGAAAGAAGGATCCCAAGACTGGCGTGTTAAGGTAAGATACTACATCTATAAGACAATATTTTTGCGTCCTGAATCAGTTTTTTTTTTTCTTTCTAGCTAATAATAAATGATAATTCGACAAACTTAAGAGATTTTCCAGTTAGCCACTAAGAAAATTATGAAGTAACAGTTTTCATTATTAATGGGTTTCATTAGTTGAATATCAAGCATATTCATTTTCTTGCATTCTTTCTTTAACAGCTTAAGATAAAATGTGTCTTCCAGTGGTTGTCTTTGATATGGAGCAGCCTCCCTACTCCTCCACCCCAATTCTCCTCCCCTTCCTGCCATTAGGGTCATCCCAGAATCCCACCTTCACTCAGCCCTACACATCTGTCCCACTTGTCTATAATCGCAAGGGGAAGGAGAAGATGGTGTTTAGGAGGGATGCGGTGCCCCGACTAAGGGAAATCCCCCATTCTACAACTTATCTCAGTTCAGGAGGTGGGAGGATTACGGAGCAAGACTGAGGGAGCAGGGGAAGAGGAGAAAGGGGGGATGATGCCACCTCAGCCATAGGAAGTACGAGGGATAGTGCCACTCAAGTAAGAGGAAGGGCTAGTGGTACTATTCCTAAGATAAGATAATGTTCTGGGAAGATTTGCTACGATTTGGAGAAATGATATATTTTGTGTAGTAAACACTAATAAACCCTTAAGGCCTTAGGAAGCATCTATATATAAACCGACTCTCATAAGTCACACTATGGAGAATAGGGAAGGAAGGTGACCTCTGCGTAGTCGAACAACTCCTCGTAACCACTGGAGATAGGTATCTCTAATTGTTACGTAGAGTTTTTATATCTTGTGTGTTTGTTACTTTATATAGCAATTTATCTAAAATGCACGTTTATTAATTTGGCATAAAGTTACTTCTTGTTTCGTAGTACAATTCCATAAGTAGGATGATAGGTAGGCGTTCATGTTCTAAATTTCCCTCACGTGGGATCATACCAAATCTTCCTCAACTCCGGTTCATTTAATCCTACCCCACCATGCACCATACTGTTATATTATATCACTAGCGGGAACTAACGAGAAGAGGAGTCAAGTAATTCAAATCACCCTTTTCTTTCATTCTCAAATCATCTCACAAGAATCGGAGAACCACCGCAAGAAACCCCTACTTATCAGTCTTAGAAAAGGAGGTCTAAACTTTCTAGCAGAAACAAAACAAGAGAATATATAAGTCGTTAGGAAGCTAAGAAATTTGTCAAGGACCTCAAGCTATTCCTAGTATTAGGTTCTTAATCAACTAAATCTGATAGCGTCAAGACTATCTACAGTTTGAGCAGATATTTTATTTGGTGTACATAGACCTGTCAAAGATGGCAATTATCACTCTTAGTCTCCACATAGAGGATACTATTTTTGAAGGGGATCATCAATGGGGAAATATAAATATTTCAAGAAATTAAGGTTTGAGGATCAGGTAAAGGGTACATAGATATACATTGATATTTCTAACAACTTATCTACCAAGACGAGAGGTCAGACATTGGTTACTTAGATCAATAAGTGAGTTCATGAATAACGCAACGGTGTTGGATTAGGTGATTCCGAAGTATTAGTAGTTCATAATAAGTGACATGTTGGCAGAATAAAAGCAAGCTGCTAGGAAGTTAGAGGTTGTGGGGTTCAATTTGCCGCTGAGCTGGAGGCCTATTCGAGAACCATACACTGCTGGGTTGGCCAGGCTGGGTTGATTAAATCTAGAAGGTTTCACAGCAGATCAATATATTAGTTAGTTTCTATAAATAAGAGAGAGGAGAGTGAGGCATGCAAAGAATTGTTGGGATTGTCTACATCTCGAATCTTATATTGGAGATTGCCTACATCTCAAATAGTAGGAGGCTTTGTGTGGGAGTTGTAATTGTTCAAGTCCTTTTCAGTACAATTCCTTTCAACTTCATTCATTCAAATCTAGGTTGTATCAAAGAGGTACATACAATTCCAAAGAAAGTTCGCTTAATAGATTAATGGAACAGCGATTTCTATTTGAAGTCCTGCGAAGATGCATAATAACCAAACCACTATAAGTATTGCAGAATACGCAGTTCATCCAGAATGCACAAAGCATGTAACTATAGATACTAATTTGTTTGGGGAAAAGAGAGAAAATAATTAACTGGTCTATGGCACAATAGGTCGACAAGCTGCTAGACAAATGAAAAATAGATGGTCTTCACTTTCAATGATGTAATAACTTAATAGTTGGCATTCACATGGTTCTTCAACAAATCAAGTTTGATGATCGAAAACCCAAGCTTAATCATATCAATATTTACGTCAAGCGTAAAGAGGACTTTGAGACATACGAGATACCAAAATCTTAGCTCATTCGATTCATATTTAGGAGTTTCCTTTTTGGTATTTTCAACTGTTTGCCAGACCTGAGGGATCATTTTACTAGAATTCAGAAGATAAAAGAGTTTGGATTTTGTTAGTGCATCTAAGGGGCTTCTAGGAGCGATTTGTCTACCTCATAAGTTATATATAGTCTTCCTTTGTATCTTTGTCTAGAAACTAATAGTATTTTTGGAAGGCAAGATGGCATGTTTTTCTTATAATCAATTAAAGCGTTCAAAAAGAAACCTACAAGTGATAGCAAAACCCAAAGACAGCATTTTTTGCTTCTCTTTTCTAAGAACTTAGATTTATTATATAAAAAAAAAAAAAAAAAAAAAAAAAAAAAAAAACTATACAGGCAGGGGAACAAGATGTCTGATAATCAGCAAACATGTGGTTATCCAAACCCAATTTCTCATCTCTATCAATTTATTCAAATATATTACCACAAGCCACCTACAGTTCCATGTAAGTAAAGAAAAAACCAAGAACTCAAAACCAAATGAATGAAAACTGCATCATTCTTTTAAGGTAAACCTACATGGACTTTGATGCAATGCAATCAAGAAATTGTTCCCACATTTCAGAAAGGGCATTACTTACGACCCAACTCTATTACTACTGAGTATTGAAAAAAAAAAACAACACACATACAGTTATTTTTGTCTTTCTATTCTCTTCTTAATTTTTCTCAAAACAAAACAGCAATGCTTTTTACTCACTGAAGCGTTTTCTTACAATTTCATCTTATCAGAACCTTTTCAGAAATTTTCTCCTCATAACACACAAATAAAAATGGCAATATCAGACATAGCCATTGAATTCAGCAAGAATCTCAAATTCCAGCTTTTGGCTAGTAGGTAGAAAATCAGGGAGCCCAGTGCATCTATCTCAAAGTTATCAAATGAAGTCAAAGAATATCAATAAACACCCTCCCAAAGACAGCATTATTTATTGGGTTTGATGTGATTAGACTTCTGGGTCATAGGATGAATGGAAACACTTTATATTATGATGCCTAACTTACCATACCTCTAGGATAATTAGCATAAGAGTACAAGAAGAAGAAAAGAGATGATAAGTTATTGAACTGAAACTTCTACCTGTACAGGGTTTAATAGCATGTTCAACCTTCTGTGCAATAGAGGCCCATTTTGAGCTCCACTTTTGGAATTAATGAAGACTAGAAGTGGCCTTGCATCTGAAGGCAAATCTTGAAGAGTATAGTTCATTAATCTGTCACTAGATTCAACTGCATTCTTAGTCCCTGATGCATTCAGAGTAATTTTCTTACTAAGAGCTTTGTTAGAGTTCAATGAGTAATCATTATCATTCTCACTGCTAGAATTATGAATTCCAACAAGACCCTTGATGATAGTAAGAACTGCTCTTTGGGCAGAAGAAATTTCTGGTTGCTTACAATGAGTAAACTTATTACTTCCATGCCTGTTGCGATGCCTCTTTCTTCTAGTCCGTCCACAAACTCTTGAAGCAATAATCGAGTTTAACATCTCACTTACGACACCTTTGACACAAAGGGGAGAAAGGATAATTCTTCTGTGAGCCCCTAGATCACAAACATCACCACATTCCTCCGACATCTTCACTTGGCACTTAACATGTATGATTCGTTGACACCATAAGCAATACCAAGCTGGAGATGCATCAATAAAAGGGATGCCACAAGGTTCATCACAGTAAAAACAAAAGGCTGACATCTCAGGATTGTCATCAAGATTAAACCATCTTTCTGACCAGTGATGCTGAACTTCACCATTACCAGCTTGTGCAACACACTTACAATCTTTTGCTGCAAACTGAGAACAATGAAAATGAGCAGCCACACCACAAACACAACACCTATGCAATGGAGGCCGTGACAGAGATTTTTCCCCTAATGTCTGAGGGTAGACAAGCGAAGTTAGGCAGACATAGCATGTGGATGGAAGTTCATCAAAAGCAATATCTTCCTTCCAAGAATGATGGGATAGGGGGACTTTTAGCTTCTTCCAGGCTTGCTTCTTTGCCTTTGAAGCAGCTTTTATCCAATTAAGCGACAGCTTTTTCTGCCATTTCAGGAAAGCATAAACAATTGCAAAAAGTCCAAGAGATCCTGTAATTATCCATCCGAAGATATATCCAGAATCCAAGCTTGAACTAGCAAGAAACCGTAGAACAGGAATGCTTAGGTCATTCATCATGGCTGATACTTCATTATTGTCTTCAATTCCTGTCTACGGGAGGAACTCACCAGTTTCCCTAGAAAAATAAGTTCTACGGAAAAGACGGCCTGCTGAAACATTGGTAAAACCCGTAAAACAAAGCACCAAAACCAAACGAAACTTCAAACCCAGCACGTACAAAAAAGTACTTACAGATAATAATACAACCATAGGTCAAAACACATTCAGCAAACAAGAAAAGAAAATTGCTTGCAACCATTATTTAGCAGAACCAGACTACAGCTCACTTATTTTACGAAGTTAATTACCATCCAAGAAATAATGAAAATATATTTAATCAAATTTCTGAGTTTATGAAAGAATAATAAGATGCAAAACCGGACTTTACCTCAATCTGAAGTTAAGGAGCAAAAGAGCTGTAGCGTACTTTACACCAACTTTCAAAAGTTAATACTACTTCACAAACTATACAAACAATGAATTCAACACGAAAATCTCCAGAAAATTTTCGCTAATAACTCAAATCCCAGAGTTGCAATATAATTGAGGGGCTGAATTCATGTACTCACCCTAGTTCAAGGGATCATATAACTGTATGTAAAACATAATAAAATCACCAAAATGCATGATGCCCATCTCCAAATCAACCGAAAAAGATAATTTTTTACAGTAACCCACAGATCAACAAAACACAACAAATGAACAATGAAAACAAAGATTCATAGATGTATACAAAAAAGACGGAGGGAGAGAGAGAGAGAGAGATGACCTGCGTAGAATGAATCGAAGGAAAAGAGACGGAAGAAAGGAAATCGAAATACAAAGAAGGTAAAGTAGAAGTCCAGATTTATGGCGACGGAGATCTTTGAACGTATTGTAAACTTATAAAATAGCGCCTACCTTTCTTCCAATTCTATTTTTGTTAATCAACTTTTAAAATACTCGCCTATATGCACAAATTTCTATTTTTTTTAAATGGATATTACTCTTCAAATATACGAAATACGAAATTTAGCTGAAATTTGATTTTATACATTACGTTGAAAACACTTCTCAAAATTTATGACTTTTTAATTCATTAAAAATTGAATACATGCGAAAAACTCCGATGAAATTGAATCTAGCGGTGCGGACGACTTGGCGATTTAGTGCTAAGTTGGAAGTATATTTTTTCCGAGTAGTAAAATATGTAGTTTTTGTCACCTTAAAATACACGAAATTTGAGTTTAATCAAATTTAGTACATGTTGGTCCTGAGATGTGGTTCAGGTGTAGAGGGGGAGAATGAATACACCTTAATACAAATTTCTCTCAAACGCGAAGTCAGCTCTAGCTGAGTTTGCTACTGAACTGAGTCAGATAGCCAAATATACTTTAGATCGGGTGGGCAGAAAAATCTTCTACTGAGTTCGGCTCTACTGACTTGAGTCAGTCGAATAGTCGTTCAGTATCAGAGTGTGTGCGGAAATGTAGGCCCTATGAAACGTCTCGGTTAGAAACCACCGATTTTTATGCTGAGTTTTGTGAAATACGATTTGTATGCAGTATGGTCAGTTAAATAAAATAGTAAATCAACACAGCGATTTTTAAAGTGGTTCGGACACACTGGGTCCTACGTCCATTGTCCTGACCGAAGCAGGATATTTGTTATATTTATACTGAGCAAGTCTCAGTTGGTCTGTTCACTGGACAGACACGAACCTTGAAATTTATACTGAGCAAGTTCTCGGTGATCTGTGCGCGGGACAGATTCTCTACTTATAGTTGTAGTGACTTTCACAAAGGGTTCAAACTTGAAGAGTTTGAGTCTTCTCCAACTAAGAGGAAGTTCTTACAAATAAGAATGATTTCACAAGGATGTGAACTTCCTCGAGGTTTCTAAGCTAAAGATATTACAAATGAGCTTGCTTAGATAAGAGAAGGGGAACAAGATAAAAACTCTAAGTGATGAACTAAAGGTGTTCTTCAATGGACGCTAGTTCTTCACTCGATTCTGCTTGAGATTGCTAAGAGTTTTGTGCGTAGAATACTTGGGTTCCCGGTGTCGTCTCTGCATGGCAACTTCTCTTATTTATAGTCGTTGATGGTGAATAAATCCGTTGGAGGGAGCTCTAGACACTTGTCGATACGACAAGGAAAACGGCTCCTTTAATTTGAACGTTGTCGAGCAGGTACATTGTAGAGATTCTTCTCTTTTTGAGTTTCAGAGCAGCTTTTGTCAGAGTAGATGGTCGCTGTCGGCTCCTTATTGGTCGAAGTAGTTTGGTAGTTGAGACTTGTCAAACATCAAGGTTGACTTCCTCTGAATCCTCGGACCTGCAACTGAAGTGTCTTTCCTACTGACGTTCTGCTAAGCTTTCAGTGCATGGGCACAAATTCCTGGGCAGATTCAGCTGGAGGTTGCTATCCAACTGGCTTCTTCGATCCTGAGTTCTTCAGCTGAGTGAGGTCTTCTATTGAATCCTGCAGCTACTGACTATGTCCTACTGAGTTCTAACAACTGAACTCGACTAGGCTATACGAAGGTACAATATTCAGCTAGGATTTTGGGATCTATCAAATCTATCAAGACTATCAGATCTAAAGATTCATCTACTAAATCCTTATCCCAACAATGTCCCCCTATTTGATGATGCCAAAACCTATTACATCTTCTATCACATAAAACATGCTAAGGTTAAGACTAATAGCTACTGAACAGAATATCTATTACAAGGGAAAGCTCCAGTCAACAAATACAGCTGACTAAGATAAAGATAAAAAAAATTTGAGAATCAGAGCAGTCACAAGTAAAGAATACCAGAGCAAACTTATGATCATAAGGTTAGGTATCAGAGCCAAACTGCGACAGTTAAGAATAGCTGAATGTATTAGAGCATATGGCTACAGTTAACCTAGTTATAGCATGCTGGTTCTACTGACATGTATCAGAATTTTCAGATCATAACAGATTCAGCACAAGGTGATACAAATATTCTAGATTCAGAATAGATCATATAGTAGTTAATCATCAAGTGTAAGTTCAGCAATAATCAGTTATCTTCCTAAGATGCAAGTTCCCCCTAGGAAACAATTTCCCCCTTATTTCTCCCTTTTTATATCAAATCATAAAAGAGTTCTTCCCCCTTAGTATAAGCAATAAATCAGAGAAGAGCATAGTTAATCAGTAGGAAAAGATTCTAAGGCAGATAAGCACATAAGTCACATAGGTCAGATAAGATAAGTTAGAAGCTGATCACTGAAGTGATCAGTCGTGCTGAAAAGTAAAAACAACCTTAAAGACAATGAGTTATTGTCAGGGCCAAAAATGTGATGTTGTCATATATGATAAAGAGATTTACATTACAATGACAATCTATCACTAGAAGCTAGATTAGAGAGACAGAATTAGCTGGACTTCTGCTTCTTGAATTATTGCATCCTTGCCCGGGAATCTGCTGACTTCTTCTTTGGGAGCTCAAGGCCATAGCTCTTGTAGACACACTTCCTCAAGGCCTTGATCTCAGCTAAGTCATCTTCATCCGTTTCTTCCAGACCTCTGCTGTAGATAGCATTCTCGATTTCTTCTTCTATCTCCTTTTTGCAAAGATTGCCTTCATGCGTCATAGGAGGAGTTAGAGTCCGAAAGGGAGGTGCCTTCAGCAGTATCTGGTCAAGCAGAGTCTAAATCTCAGCTAGGAGATCTGGATTCATGGTGGTCAGTAGATCTTTCAAATAAGAATCTTGATCTGAAGAGGGATCTACATTACCAATTCTCCACACATGGAATCTTTTGATGAATTCCACCTTCATCTGCTCTCATTGTTGATTGTGCTTGAGAGGCACCCAGTCATCAGTGCATTTATAAACGATACGCTTCACCTGACTCAGAGGCTCTCTGCACCTGAAGAAGCGGGAGGAATGAGGGATACTCTTATCCTTCACAGGTACCCTCTCCCTGGCTTCTTTCTCGGTTCTCAGCCTGAGGGCTTCCAGATCAGCTAGATGTATTCTCTCTCGCGCTACACTGATCTGCCTAGCCTCAGCTGTTCTGTCCAAGGCCCTCTCCATTGTGTCCCAAATCTCTTTCATCTCTTATTCTTGCTCTTTGGAAGGGACGTAGGAGGGAACATGAGGTTGTTCCTCTGACTCAGCAGGCGATTGCGATTTGGACTTAGAACCTGAAGCTCCGCCCTGCTTGTCGGTCTTGGACGTCTGCGACTGCTGAGCTCTTGTCTGCTGAGCTCTGGTAGCTGCTGCTCTAGCCGCTGCTGCTCATCGAGTTTGCTTAGAGGTAGTCGATCTCGTTCATGCCGAAGCAGGAGAACGGATCTGGACTCCTTTCTTCTTTGCAGCAGGCTTCTGCTTAGCCTCTTCTTCAGCTAGCTCCCTCGCGAGCTTCTCATCGAAAGCAATCTGTTCTTCTTGCGAGTTGAACTTAAGCTTCTTCTGAGCTTTGGGAGGGCTAGGATCATCTAGCACTTTGCCCTTACCTTTGATATGTAGCTCAGGTGCTAGAGTTGTAGGTGGCGAGCCTTCAGGAAAATTCTCAAGATAAGAGGCCACCTTAGCTACAGCTTGTTCAGCTGCTCCTTCAGCTGTCGGCACAATGGCTTTCTCAGCTGTTGAGCTCGGTCCGCCCTGCTACTGATCTCCAGCCTTCAGAATTGATCTGAGCTGAGCAGCTCTCGACCCTTCTCCTTTTTTGGCATCATCTAGGATGGTGGCCAGGGTAGTGACCTTCTTGGTCAAATCAGCTACTGAATCCTTAATAGTTGTCATTCCAGTAGCGATGTCAGTGGCGACATCAGTGTAAGACTCCCACCTTCTGTCGTGCTCTTGATCTATTGCCTTCAGCAGAGCATCTTTTGACTTATCAAATTTGGTGAGGTAGTCTTGCACAGTGGTAGATGCATTCTCCTCTATCGTCTTACAAGAGGCATGCTGCTGAGTCAGTGTCTTGGTTACACTGTCAGCTGTAAATGCGTACCGCTCCTCCACCGCTTTCTGGACGCGACTTGCTACAGCCGCCACTTCCTCAGAAAAGGATTGGCTAGCAACTGTAAGATTGATTGGAACTAAGCATTCAGGTCGGTCTTTTGAGCAGCCAGTGCCTTCGCGAGGATCTCATCGACGTTCACAGCAGTTGGGGCACTGATCCTCTGCGCTTCGGCTGTCAAACCGGTCACCGACTTAGTCTGGGCCTCCGTGAACCTGCTCCACTTCGTGTTCACATCATCGAGAGGTTCCTATTCTTATGGGCCTGTCGCTTGATGACCTTGTTGATGGACTCAGTAGAGATGTCCTTGAGCTCAGCAAATTGATATCTGCGCTTCAGGGGCTGAGATGAGGACGGAGTCCGAATGATCGGGTCTGATGTAGTCAGCGGTTGCGGCTGATCATTCTTGGGTGTGTTTCCTTCAGCAGATCCACCCATATCTACATCCTTAGGCGGCTGTGACTGATCATCACGAGGAGGTGAAGGAGGTGGAGGCGGAGGAGGCTGAGTAGAAGAGGGCTCAGCTCCTTGAGTCCGATTATGCAGCAGCATCAGCATGACTGCACGGAGGTCCTCCAGTGAGGAAATGTTAGCTAGCTCCTCGTAGCCAATTTCCTCCTTAAGGGTTTGCTCCTTCTCAAGCAACGTGGATAGGGACCTAACCCTGATGGTCTCCTCCAACAGGTCCCATTCCATAAATCAGATCCGCATCTGAGTTCTTGCGCGGATCGCGATATCCACCAGATCGGGGTACGACCTGATCTCAGGTATCTCTTCAACTACCTTGTCTTTGGCCTTCATACGGGCGTTAAGTACTGAGAGAGGTACAGAGGAAACCTCAGCTGTTTGGGTGTCAGCCTGAATGTCCGGCTGAGTCTCCTCTGTGAAGACCGTCTGAACCTTGTCCCTTATGGTTATATCATGCTTGTCAAACCTTGAGTCCTCTATAGAGATAGGAGAGGAGGGTGGCACATCAGAGACATGCTTCTTCAGCATCTTCGGTCTCTTCGCCTGAATGGGAGCCGGGGACTGAGCAAATTCCCGAGGACGCTTAGAAGCTGGTCCCTTCCCAATTGACTTCTCGGCTGAGGCAGCCGTTGTGAACTTCATAAGCTTCACATCGAAGTAGAGCGAGTTGGCGAATGAGACATTTCGGGGTAGCTCATCTTCAATCATAATAGAGACCTTAGTCCAATAGAGCAACTTCCCCTTCTGGACTAACTGCATTCCTTCCTTAGCATCTACAAATTTCTGCGACTGAGCCTTGAACTCAGCCCGAAAGAATGCATTTCAATTAACTTTGGCTGCGTCCATAATGGCCATCATCATCTGGACACAAATCCTACTGAGTTGGTCGTACGTGCCAGTAGAACTCGTCAGAATATGGTTAACCACGTACGCCAACCCACGGTATTCAGGCGTAGGTTGGTTCTTCGGGAATGCTGCCTTGAACATGCAGTCCGATAAGCCACTGAAACGGCAGAGATACTGATTGATCTCCGCTTCCTCATAATGAGCGACTGAAGACCCTTCGTCTACCAGGCTAAAACTGGCATGAAGGCTCTTCGAGATGTCAATCTGAGAAGCCCTATCCTCCCACTGATTGGCGAGGACTTCTCTCTTCACAATGACTGAAGAGATGTCATTGGAGTTGTCATCTTCGCGGTAGTTGAGAAAGAATTCCGCGACCTGACGAGGGAGAAGATGCGCGGAGCATGCGAGAGGATCGGAAGCAGACCCGACCTCTCCAAGGCGTCAAAAACGGGCGCCATGCAGTCTACCCCACATGTTCTGACAAACAAAACGGGCTCGAACCAGACTCTCTTCCCTGACAAAATATCCTCCATGTCGATGGGAATGATGACGTTTGTGATCGGTGTTAAAGCCATTGTATGTTACTGAGATCTGTAAAAACACAGATTAGTACTTCGAAAAATAAACATAGTGTTACAGATTCAATATAAGAATAACTTACTGAAGAAAAAGTGCTAGAAAGCAATAGATATCTAAATGCAAATATTTGACTAAATTACAGAGCACAAGTTCTTCTTTAATGGCGAAAAAGTAAGGCAGTTTAGAGATGAGTGAATATATATACTCAGATTTGAATCTAAGGCAGTTTCAGCTGAACGGCTGAGATTAATCAAGTTTAAAACAGTGAACGACTCAGATTAAATGTTATAATAGGTTATGATTACTGTGCCGCCTATAATCTCGCCTACTTATCTCTAACGCCGAAGTGGTAAGGTGATAAGACATGCATTTAATGCGCCGCAATCAGGTTTATGGAATGTCGTGTATTTAATGAAAACAACATAGTCAGTGCAATACGATGAACATTAATAGCGGGAAATAAATGCTGACATGCTGAATCACCAAAAGCTGAATTTAATACTCGTAACCTGTCAGCTGAACATCGTAGTCACCTGATACCACGTTTGACGAATGCTGAGTATTCAGCTGTACTGAATATAGGTTCCCCCCTTACTCAGTACATCTCCGGATCATCTACTGAATCGTATCAGTGGGATCCAAAAGTCCTAGTTCTACTGAGAGATCATTAAATCTGGTCTCAGCTAGAGGTTTGGTCAGGATATCTGCTCTTTGCTTGTTAGTGTGGATCTTCTCCATTCTGATATCCTTTTTCTCGACATGATCTCTGATGAAGTGATGACGAATGTCCACGTGCTTACATCTTGTATGTAGAACTGGATTCTAAGTGATTGCAATAGCACTGGTACTGTCGCAGTAGATCGGCACTTCATCTTGATGAATGTCGTAGTCTCTCAGTTGTTGTCGAAGCCACAGTATTTATGAGCAACAACTTTCGGCAGCCATATATTCAGCTTCAGTAGTGGACGTTGCTACTAAGTGTTGTTTCTTTGAAAACCACGTAATGAGCTTGCTACCGAGGAATTGATAAGTTTCTGAGGTTAACTTTCTTTCGGTTCGGTAACCTGCATAGTCAGCATCAAAATAACCAGTTAGTTCAAGGTTATCATCAGCTGGATACCACAATCTACCATCAGGTGTTCCCTTCAGGTAACGAAGAATTCTCTTCGCTGAATCAATGTGACTCTTCTTGGGATTCGCTTGAAATCGCTCGCATACACCTACAGCATAAGTTATATCAGGTCTGCTCGTTGTAAGATGTAATAAAGAACCAATAATAGCACGATAGTCAGTAGAGTTAACAGACACTCCCTCTTTGTCAAGATCAATCTTGAGATTGGTGTTCATGGGTATCTTGACTGACTTGCTGGATTCGCAGCCGAACTTCTTGATGAGATCTCTAGTATATTTCGCTTGATTAATAAATATCCCCTTCTTTGATTGCTTGACTTGAAGTCCAAGGAAATAATTCATCTCTCCCATCATCTACATTTCAAACTTTTCTTTCATCATCTGCTCAAATTTCTGACACATAGTCAGATTCCTTGATCCAAAGATGATGTCGTCCACGTAGATCTGCACCAGTAGGATGTCTTCTCCTGACTTGATACTGAATAGGGTACGATACACTGTTCCTTTGTGAAAACCTTTCTGAAGTAGAAAGTCTGAGAGGGTATCGTACTAAGCCCTGGGTGCTTATTTTAACTCATACAAAGCTTTCTTAAATCTGTAAACCTGATATCCCTATTGAAAGCCAGACAATTGTTCAACGTAGACTTCTTCCTTCAGTACGCCGTTCAGGAAAACTGACTTCACATCTATCTGATAGACTGTCAAGTGCTGATGTGTTGCATTGGCTAGGAATAGACAAATAGCTTCCAATATGGCGACTGGGGCGAATGTTTCATCAAAGTCTATCCCTTCTGACTGACAATATCCTTTGGCAACGAGTCGAGCTTTGTTCCTGACGATGACGTTGTTTTCATTACGCTTGTTCTTGAAGACCCACTTCGTTCCTATTACGTGCTGGTGTCGAGGTCTGTCAACAAGCTCCCATACGTCGTTTTGCGTGAATTGGTTCGGCTCTTATTGCATGGCGGTGATCCAATCAGCTTCATTCAGCGCGTCCTCAATAGTCTGAGGTTTTTCAGTCGACAAGAAGCATGAATACAAGGCACTTTTTCCTTGATAGAATTTGGATCGTGTCTTGACGCTAGCTGAAGGATCTCCTATAATAAGATCCGAAGAGTGAGGATCTAGCCATGAGCGACGGCGTCTTGTTACTTCATCTGGAATTGTTTCAGTATAAACAGTAGGAATATTAGGAATTTCAGTAGTACTGTTCTTTGTCTGAAGTAATTCAGTAACAAGGGTTGGATCTACTAAGTCATTTAGGGGCATTCAGCTCAGGAACATCAAAGGTTCCCCCTGAGTTGTTATTCTCAGTAGAGGTCTTAGTTACCATATCGGTTTTCTCATCGACCATAATTACCTGAGATTGATTCTGTTTGTTAGAATCAATCTCCTCAGCTACATTGCTTGTCGGGTGCTGAACATCATCATTTGAATCATTATCCCAACAAAGTTGGATCTTTTCAGTGTTGTCTTTCAAGCTTAGATCATGTAGCTTGCTTCTGACCTCTTCAACTTCTGGCTGAGAGTTTGACTTCCTGTACTCAGAAATAAACTCATCAAATATAATATGGGGGCTTTCCTCCACGCAAAGGGTCCGGTAGTTAAAAATCTTGAAAGCTTTGCTGACCCTGGAGTATCCTAAGAAGACTGCTTGGTCTGACTTACTTTTAAAGACCTTTAACTGGTCCTTTCCATTATTGTGGATAAAGCGCGGACAACCAAAGATATGAAAATGCGAAATAGAAGGAATTCTCCCCTTCTAGAGCTCATAAGGTGTCTTCATGTGCATCTGAGTCAGTAGTGAACGGTTCTGAGTGTAGCAAGCTGTGTCAGTAGCTTCTGCCCAGAATTTTAATGGAAGACCTGAGTCTGCGAGTAGCGTCCTTTCTGCTTCTTTAAGTGTTATGTTCTTTCTTTCAGCAAGTCCGTTCTGCTGAGGTGTGCGTGCTGCTGATGTCTCATGTTCAATTCCTTCATCCTCACAGAATTCTCTTACCATTGAGTTCAAATAATCAGTTCCATGGATCTGAGTGTATCTTCTGAATCTTGATATCCTTTTCGACGCTCAGCAGCTTCAGTAGTTTTGGCAGCTCAACTTTGACGTCAGACTTGTTGGCGATGAATATCACCCAAGTATATCTCGAATAGTCATCAACGACCACAAGAGCATACTTCTTTCCTCTGATCGTCACTGGATTGACTGGCCCAAATAAATCCATGTGCAGCAGCTGAAGGATTCCACCAGTGGAAGGCGACAGAATAGGCGGGTTTCTTGACTTTCTTTGCTTTCCCTTCAGACATGCTTCACAATTCTTGTGTCTCTTGAATACTTCGTTGGGCAGTCCTTTGACTTTAGCATTGCGAGCTAGCTTGTTCATTGTTTTAAAGTTCAGATGACTCAGTCGTCTATGCCACAGCCATGTTGTTTTGTCATCTGACCCCGTATGTGCTAGCAGGCAAGCTTCAGGCTCGGCGGTATTCCATTCAGCATAATATATGTTTCTTCGCCGCGACCCTTATAACATAGTTTTTCCTGTAGATTTATCAAGAACATCACAAAAACCTGCATCAAAAGTCACTTTATTGGAGTTATCGCAGAATTGACTGACAGAAAGGAGATTATGTTGAAGTGTTTCAATATAAGATACCCTAGGAAGTAATGCACTTCCTATTTTCAGTGTTTCGTATCCCCTTGTGTAGCCTTTGGAGTTGTCACCGAACTCAATCTTGCTAAACACTATCGACAATCTTGCTAAACATAGTCGGTCAGTAGGCTCTTCTGATGTGTCATGTGTCTTGAGCATCCACTGTCGACAATCCAAGGGTCCTGTTGCACCTATAAAACAAAAATAGATTCAGGTACCCTTTGGGTTCAGCTTGGGTCCTTAATGGTTAGATTTTAGGATCCAAACTTGTCTGACAACCCTGGTGGCCCTGGTGGCTTCAGACTTTATCTTGCCCTTGTTGTCAGTAGTCTGTTCCACTGAACTCGGAGTAGCGGACTTCTTAGTCTATTGTGGTTCAGCTTTCTTCTTCTTCTTCTGAACCTCAGGGCCTTTGTCTCTTGGCTCATAGTAATAAAATCCATACTGAGCTGGGTAAGTCAGTAGTTGGTGGTCATATTGTTCAGCCCACCTGACCTTGGTTCTCCCTGAGTTTGACCTTGGTGTCTTGGGGCTTGAACCATGGGTCACTTTCCTGTTGCTAGACTGAGGTGCTTGTATCTTCTGCTTATTCTTCGCCTGAGGGATTGTGTATTCAACATGTTGAGTTACCCCCCTGTACAAACCTATCAGTCAGCTTGTTGGAGCTCTTCTGTTCTAAAGTGCAGGCTTCATATGTGTAGCTAAGTCCTTCCTTGGTGGCATGTGGTGTTTGTGCTCGTAGAAGCTTCTCCAACTTCTCCTTTGCTCCAATATACTGCTCTGTCAACAAGGTTCTCCACACTTCATCACTCTTCCTTAGAGCTTCATGCTCAAATTTGGCTTGTGTGAGAGTTTCCTTGAGAATAGCAATTTCAGTCTCTTTCTCATAGATATCTTTGGTCAGCACTGAGATCTGTGCTTCTTGATCTTGAGACTTAGTCATCAGAGAGTTGATCTCTTCCTTCAGTCTCTGAACAAGTCCTTCAGACTCAGTAGAGTCCTGACTTCTCATTGAAAGTGTCTGATTTTCTGCTTTCAGGATTTCCATATCTTGAATGGTCTTGCTGAACTGCTGGCTCATCTAAATTGGCTCTTCCAGCAAATCTTCGTACGCAAGAACCACGTCTAGAGGTTCTTCTGCAATAGAGCTTGTGTCGTGTGTGCCAGGTGAAGAGAGATATATAATGGGTTCAGAATTTACCTCAACCTCTTCTCCGGCCATTAAACACGGTTCAGCATTTTCGGTCTCGATTGCCATGAATGCAGCATCGTCGTCGGACGATTCCATGAACAGTTCATCATCACTTTGAGCAATTGGACAACTCTCCAGCTATGTAGGCTTGCCTCTTTTTCACGAATTTGTCGCATCTGGCTTGCCTTTCAGCTCTTTCTGCTGCTGAGAGTTCAGGACATCATACTGGTAGTGTCCTGGTTTCTTGCAGTTGTAGCATGCTGAGGTTCTGCCTTCCCTTCTGGGTGTATCTTTTTGTTCTACTGGGGAAGCTTCAGCTTTCCTGCAATCACGTAGAGATTTAGATTCACTATTCGAGCGATGATTATCTCTCTTTCCTTGAAATTTCTGGGAAGCCTTTTTCATCTTCCGTCTGAACATATCCTTCTCCTTCTGGTATTTCACCGCAAGGAGAGCATACTTCTCAGCCAAGTTGTTAGCAGTGGGTATCGTCATTGAGCTTCCGGCTGACTGGCTTGTTGCTGAGGGACTTGCTCCGGGAGTGATTGCTGATGCCTTATAAGCATGATGCATTGACACTTCAGCTTCAACACCGGGGGTGTGTGGGAGGTTGAACTTGAACTCCTCTGCTTTAAGTTATGAAAAGATATAGTCAGGAGTAACATAATTCAAGTCAGTTCTCCTCATACACGTAGCAAAAGAATACCACTTGGGCCTGCTAAGAGCCCATAGAATTTTGGTGTTGGTCTCCTTGTTGCTGAAGGTCTTCCCCAGTCCGTTGATGATGTTGCTTTGATTCGTAAATCGCGCTCTGAAATCATCTATGGACTCCCCAGGAAGCATAGCGAATGCCTCGAGTTTCTGCAGCTCCAACTCCAGTTTGTTCTCTTTAATTTGAGGAGTTCCTTGGCTCAGTACTGCGAGAGCATCCCATAGCTCCTTAGTTGTCTTGCAGTCATGCACCCTCCCGAGATAAGAGTCACTGAGTGTCATCAGTATAGCATTGCGAGCGACTCGATCAAGATTGTGCAGTTTTTTCTCTTCAGGAGTGAAGAGGCTCTTGTCCTTTGCAACTTTAGGTCCGGTTCTAGCACCACTTGCTCCGTCTACTACGAGTTCCACTGAGTCGACCATCGAAACAATGGGGCATTTCTCCAGAACATCGGTCATGCTGTCGTGCAGCGAAGTCAGATGCGCCTCCATCCTTACACGCCATATCGCATAGTTTTCAGTAGAGAACATTGGCACAGTCCTAATACCTAAAATGTTAGCTATTGAAAGAATACAGGATATAGAATGTTATGAAGAGATGCAAGATGCAGAGAAAACGGGTTTTCTAGGATCTTTGTTCGAGATATACCAGTTTCAGAGAACAACGATCAGTTAAGAACACTGTGCTCTAATACCAATTGTTGGTCCTGAGACGTGGTTCAGGTGTAGAGGGGGGGGTGAATATACCTGAATACAAATTTCTCTCAAATGCGAAGTCAGCTCTAGCTGAGTTTGCTACTGAACTGAGTCAGATAGCCAAATGTACTTTAGATCGGGTGGGCAGAAAAATCTTCTACTAAGTTCAGCTCTACTGACTTGAGTCAATTGAACAGTCGTTTAGTATCAGAGTGTGTGCGAAAGTGTAGGCCCTATGAAACGTCTCGGTTAGAAAACACCGATTTTTATGCTAAGTTTTGTGAAATACGGTTTGTATGCAGTATGGTCAGTTAAATAAAACAGTAAATTAACACAAAGATTTTTAAAGTGTTCGGACACACTGGGTCCTACGTCCACTGTCTTGACTGAAGCAGGATACTTGTTATATTTAAACTAAGCAAGTCTCAGTTGGTCTGTTCACTGGACATACGCGAACCTTGAAATTTATACTAAGCAAGTTCTCAGTGATCTGTGCGCAGGACAGATTCTCTACTTATAGTCGTAGTGACTTTTACAAAGGGTTCAAACTTGAAGAGTTTGCGTCTTCTCCAACTAAGAGGAAGTTCTTACAAATAAGAACGATTTCACAAGGATGTGAACTTCCTCGAGGTTTCTAAGCTAAAGATATTACAAATGATCTTGCTTAGATAAGAGTAGAGGAACAAGATAAAAACTCTAAGTGATGAACTAAAGGTGTTCTTCAGTGGACGCTAGTTCTTCACTGGATTCTGCTTGAGATTGCTAAGAGTTTTGTGCATAGAATGCTTGGGTTCCCAGTGTCGTCTCTGCATGGCGACTTCTCTTATTTATTATTGTCGATGGTGAATAGATCCGTTGGAGGGAGCTCTAGACACGTGTCAATAAAACAAGGAAAACGGCTCCTTTAATTTGAACGTTGTCGAGCAGGTACACTATAGAGATTCTTCTCTTTTTTAGTTTCAGAGCAGCTTTTGTCGGAGTAGATGGTCGTTGTTGGCTCCTTATTGGTCGAGGTAGTTTGGTAGTTGAGACTTGTCAAACATCAAGGTTGACTTCCTCTGAATCCTCGGACCTGCAACTGAAGATCCTACTGACGTTCTTCTGAGCTTTCAGTGCATGGGCAAGAATTCCTGGGCAGATTCAGCTGGAGGTTGCTGTCCCACTGACTTCTTCGATCCTGAGTTCTTCAGTTGAGTGTGGTCTTCTACTGAATCTTGCAGCTACTGAACTCTGTCCTACTGAGTTCTAACAACTGAACTTGACTAGGCTATACGAAGGTACAATATTCAGCTATGGTTTTGGGATCTACTAAATCTATCCAAATCTATCAAGACTATGAGATCTAAAGATTCATCTACTGAATCCTTATCCCAACAGTACATGACTTTTGAACTTTAACAAAAATTTTGTATTTTGTGCTTAATATTTAATAGAGAGTTTGAATATAAGCGTTTCGATTCCCGCTGTAATTTTAAAAATGAACATTTAAATGATATTTAATAGTAAGCAAATGAATGCAAAATGAATCTAATTAAATATCCCTACATTCTATTCGTATCTGTATTCATATTCGATGTTATTGGAATATTAAACTTGATCCCTATTTGATTCCTTAGTCTATTTAAATTTTACGGTTCTATTCGAATATCCGATTCTTCTATTCACACTATTTATTAAATACTAAGCAAATAATAAAATCCAAATATAGTTTTAGTAACGTTTGAAAGTCATCTACAAAATTAGATGAAACTCAAATTTGTACACCGATGAAAGATCGAGCGAAATGGAATCCGACGAGGTCAAATTAAACCTGACATGGCACTGGAGGGCTTACATGGAGAACTTCAAAAGTTTGGGGGTGCTTGTAAAAATACAAACTTTGTGTAGAATTTTATTTTGCGAATTCCGAATTTCAACTAAAATTTGTACATGGTTGCAACTAATAAATATATTTTTTAATCTTTTATTTTCTAATATAGTTTAAACCTAAAATATGTTACAATATGAAGAAATGAAGTTAAATTGACAAAGATCTTAAATTTATTGATGCTATGCAATCACATACTATAGTGATTAGTGATGTTTCAATGGTGATATTTGGATATGAGAGAATGACACGATAATAGATTAATGTTCACAAGAAAACCTACTATAAGAATGTAAAAATCAACCAAGAATAAATCAACTGAAGTGATCTTCGATCTTTTGATATTATAATTTAATAGTTGTGCACAAATTATTGTTCATGTTACCCAAAGTATGTATTGCATAACATCAATAAATTTAAGATCTTTCCCAATTTAACTTCATTTCTTCATATTATAACATATCTTATAATTAAATAAAATATTACAAAATAAAAGATTAAATAATTATTTATTAATTGCAACCATGGATAAATTTTAATTAAAATTAGAAACTCATGTGCAAATAAAATTCTATACAAAGTTTGTGTTTTTAGAAGCACTTCCAAACTTTCGAATTTCGCTATGTAAGCCCTCATGTACCACGTCAGGTACCACGTCAGATTCAACTTCGCCGGATTTTTTGGATGTGTAAAAATTTTAAAAAATTAAAAGTTTGTGTATTTATGCGAGTATTTTAAATTTTTTGTGCAAAAACAAAACTAAAATAAAGTTGGTGATTTAGCGGCTAATAACCCTTAAATAAAATAAATTCTTTTGAATAAAGTGTTGGAAAATCATAAGAATTAAGGAATAAAATATGCATTTAATGCAGTAGTTGACCAACTTTGGGCATTCGAATTTGATTGATTCATGCCTCCATATCTGTCAGTTTTGTGAAAAAAAAAATTATGGCTTCGATCTACGTTCCGAGTAGATTGTAGTAGAGTATTTAATTTCCCAATTCTGATTTTCTGTGAGCGATAAATAGGGTTCGAGGTTTGTGGTCAAACTAAATTGTTACCTAATGTTGTTGTAATTTTCATAACTCGGATTTTGGAGTGTTGATTAATTAAATGTACTAATAATGCCTCATATTGGAGTATAGCATTTCTTATGTTTGCTAGACCCTTTTACAGCACAGCTTGAAGGATTGAGAGTCACTAACATCACGCGTTGTATTTAAAGGTTCAGTGACCCTTCCATCAAGAGATACTCACAAGTCCACCATTGACGAAGATACTAACTTATCCTAAGATTGACTCAAGCGCTCCTAACGCATTCAAAGTAGTACGAGGTACTCACATCGAAGTTTGATTTGGATTCAACCACCGTATCTCATTCAGCAAACTAGATCATGACACGTGGACATGTGCACTGTTCAAGAAACAGTGTTGGTCCAGAGACGAGCCTTCAGGTGTAGAGGGGAGGGTGAATATACCAGAATGCAAATTTCAACACAAACGTGAAAGTTAGTATCTACTGAATTGTGCTACTGAACAAGTCAGTTGGCCAAATAAGCTTTCTAGATCGCGTGGGCAAAGGGTATCTATCTACTGAGTCCTATCTACTGACTTCATTCAGTGAACAATAATTTAGTATAGGATAAAGTGCGAAAGTGTAGGCCAAAATAATTTGTCTCAATTTGAAAACACTTTTTATACTCAGTGTTTTTTAAAGATCAGTTTCTATGCAGTATGAACAGTAAATCAATGAAACAGTAAATCAACACAAACAGTTCTAAAAGTGGTTCGGATACGTTGGATCCTACGTCCATTGTCCTAAACAAAGCAGGAGTTTTGATTACTTATACTGAGACAGTCTCAGTCGATCTGTACGCTGGACAAATATTATAGTTATAGTCTTAGTGTCTTTACAGTTTTAAACACGAGGTTTGATTTTCTCCAACTAAGAAGGAGTTCTTACAATAATAACAGTTCAATAAGCTGAAATCCTTCGTATTTTCTAAGCTTAAGACATTACAAGAATTGCTTAGAATAGAGAATGAGAATAATATATCTCTAGAGTGAAGAACTAAGTATACCTCTCTATGTACGAGTTCTTCGTTGTATAAGTTTTTTGGTTGCTAGAGCGTTTGAATGCTTGAATGCTTTTGGCTGGTCCTCTTCTCTGCATAATGACTCTTCTCTATTTATAGTCTCGACTCATGAATAGATCTGTTGCAAGAGATCCAGACACGTGTCAAATAAGACAAGAAAAACGACCATCTCCAATTTTGAATTATCACTGTAGGGATTTCCTCTTTTTCAGTTTAGGGAGCAACTTTTTGTTAAAGCAAGTACAGTGCTGGCAGCTCCTCATTGGTCGAGGTTATAGAGTTGGTGAGGTTTGTTCAAGCTCTAATGTGGATACTGAGTTGACTTCCTCAATTCCTCAGACGCTTTTACTGAGTTGTCTTCTACTGACATTCTTCTGAGATATTCAGTACTTGGCTCAATTTTCTTCACTGATTCAGTGGGTTCTGAAACACCCAACTGAATTCCTCAGTGTTGAGTCCTTCTGGTTGACATAGGATGTTCTACTGAACCTATCAAGTACTAAACTCTAGCTAGCCTACTGAGTTCCTAACAGGCTGAACTGAACTATGCTATTACATTATTAGGTTCATCATTCAGCTAGGAATTTTGGGATCTTCAAATCTTATCATATTATATTTCATACCCCAACAATTTCCCCCTGTTTGATGATGTCAAAACCTTTACAACACAATTTCCCTCTATGACACAGATCAGAAAGATATAATATTTATGAGCTAAGGGAAAACACACAAAATGATAAGCAATAGGTGAGTGTGTGTTTCGATCACTGAGGCAGATTTGTTAAAATTCTAAGCCCTGCAAGGAAGCCTATTCAGAGGCAGGCGCCCAGAAAGCTTACTCTCAAGGATGATGATGACAAAGAAAAAGAAAAGGAGAGAGAAGCTGAGAAAAAGTCTGATACAGCCAAGCAAACTAAGAAACAGGCTGAGCCTACTATTGATGAGCTGATTTATCTCAGCATAAGAGCTCTCAATTTGAGAGCTGAGTGGTATCAGCTAGCCGAAGCAAGAAGAAGACAGGCAGAAGCCAAGGAGAAGGCGATAGAAGAGGCATGAGAAGCTGAGAGACTTAAGCCTAACCCACCACCTCCTAAGAGCAGGGCCATCCCCACAACTTCCAAGTTCTATAGACGAGGCAGGAAACCAAATTAGCTGAAGACTCATATATGGCCTCGTGTAGATAAGTGGATGCCCTGAGAGAAAACTCAGTTATGGGAGACGATCAAAGCTGAATTCATTATGAGATACTATGTTTGAAAGTTTTGGCCTGATTATGACAAAGCTGAGGAGTTTGCAGATTGGATAGAGAAATGTGATCCTGAAATCTATGAGATAGTTCAGAAGGCCATCATTGATGAGAATGTCACTATTATGACTTCGGCTTTCAGAACAATACCTCCACTGCTAAAGTTGGATGGATCACTATTTACAGCATAGATCGAAGCTGAAGCGAGGGAAGCAGCTAGGAGCAAATCTCTGGACCTTAAAGATGCAAAAGATCTTCTGAAATTTATCCAGCTGAGGGAAGACACCTTCAAGCTTTATGGACTTCCGTTGCCAAAGGATAAATCAAAAGATTTTAAGGCAAGGATTCAACATTTTAAATCTTCTAGGAAGTAGTTCAGCTTGATAGTGTTGGTAGCTTTCCTAGTGTAGCATTGATGTAACTGTATTCAGTCTCTTATCATTTATTACATCAGTTACTACTTGGCCCGACAATTTCTCATTATCTCTATGCCCCGCTTCGTGTTTATTTAACACTCAGAATCAGCTAAGTGATTACTGACGCACACACTCACTGTTTATCTGTGTTTGTTCTATATTTTCTTAGATAGGAGGAATTTGTTCTCAACTGTCCTCAGTAGATTAGAGACTTCAAGATACATCTCCATAGATTCTCCTTGTATCAAGTGTAAGGAGTCTGTATCTGATAGTTCTTTAGAGTATTAGAGTGATAGGTTTTGGCATCATCAAATAGGGGGAAATTGTTGGGAGATAATTCTGTAGTTGATTTGGCTGATCCCAAAACCCTATTCTGATGGATGAACCATTATGTTGTAAAAGTTAACACCTTTGTCTTTTGGTATTTCAGACTCAGTAGACTTGCCTTTAGCATGGTTCCGGCTCAGAAGTTTCGTCTATTGTCTCTCAGTAGACCATCTGCCGCAGTGCCATGGAGTGAAGATTTAGTATGGCTGGACTCAGCAGGAGCAGCATACTGAAAGGTGTTCAGGAGTCAGTAGAACTGGACTCAGCAGGAGCAGTTTACTGAACTTAGAGTTTGGACCTCAGTAGTGTTGGACTCAGCAGGAGTAGCTTACTGAACCTTTCGGTCAGACTCAACAACGGCCTGTCAGTTGCTTTAACTATCAATGGACTTAAAAGTCAATCTCAGTAGAGTTGTCCGAGGTCGTACATCAGAGAAAAGTTAGCTTCAGTATCAACCTTGAAGTCTGAAAATGTCTCAACCACTATCTGTACCTCGACTAATGACAAGCAGCCAGCTCGCAAAGTATCTGACAAAAGCTACAAGTCAACCATTTTCTTGGAAAGAAAGGGGACTCTACAGGATTCAAAAAAGAGTTGTTAGCTACCCATAGAGTGACATGTGGACAGTTCGTCTCCAATGGTTCTATTCACAACTCACGTCTATGAATAGAGGGAAGATCGAATTCTAAGAAGTCGCACAAAACGAACATTCAAACGATCTAACAAGGGAACCCAAGCTTTCAAATAACTTAAGCTCTAACATTCTTAAACGATTATTCAAGTGAAGAACACGAACCCAAATATATTATTCCTCACTGTTCTTCGCTCTAGAAGTCTTTCTTGTTTCCACCCTCTAACCTAAGCTCATTGTAGAGTCTATAGCTTAGATCGAAGGAGTTCATTTATTGAACTGTTCTTAGTGTTAAGAACCGCTTCATAGTTGGATATATATTCAAACACTCATTGTTTGACCCTGTAAACTGAGACTTGCTCTGTATAATCACAAGTTAAAGTTTGCCCACTGCACAGACTAACTGAGACTAACTCAGTATAATAAAATAGTTTCCTGCCTTGTTCAGGACAGTAGACGTAGGATTATCCGAACCACTTTAAAAACTGTTATGTCATTAACTGTTGCATTGATTAACTGTTCTTACTAAAAATATATTTACAAATCATACAACAGCATTTTCAGTACAAATCTTAAAACATCGCACTAATCTACTGAAACTATTTAGTTAAACAAACGTTTTCAAGAAACAAACTGAATCAGGCCTACACTTTCCGCACAATAATGAACCTTGCTGAACACTACTAAATTCGGACAGTCAGTCAGCTAGCAGAGCTCAGCATCTTCAGTCACTCTGTCCACGCGATCAAGAACATCTTGCTTAGTCTGCTGAAGTCATTTAGTAGGCATCCTCCGTCTATCAGACTGTTCGCGTTTGAGTTTGAAAAAGGTTTTCAGGTGTATTCACCCCCCCTCTACATATGAACGTTTGACTCGGGAACAACAACATTTTCTTGGGTTTGTATACTAAAAGAAGTCTACGTATTTGCTTGTATATAATGTTTTCTGTAGCCACTATTATTATTCTCCTATCTGATTATTATAATTGCATAATTTAGTCCTTTATCTCACATGAGTTAGATCATACAGTATGTTGTAGATCACATAAGACTGTAGTGATTGGTTGACCTAGTGAGATATAAACAGTTATCACTGCTGAGGCAACTATCGGTTTAGGCTGTAATGTAGATAAGAAGTGACTTGTCTTGGTCACTTGTCTATGTTGATACATTTTATGTATTGAGGGATCGCAGTGAGACATGTTCTTCTATCTGACCCGTGTGAAGAACCAAGGTCTCGGAGACTCAACTATCTTAAGCTTGATGAGATTTCAGTTGAGTGCACGCGACTAGCTATCACTTTGACTTACTATGGGTGAGGGTCATCGCGGCCGTATATCTCGGTATCTTGGGTGAGTGCTGTTGCGTGTAGCTCAGGATGGTTATCTACATCATGCATCCGTATCCCATTATAGGGTTGATGATATCCCCTTGAGGAACTCGGAAGGTTTATCATGCTAAACCCTGCAGGTTGATTAAGTTCAAGTATGATAATAAGGTCGAGTGGTACTACTCACGGATAAGATATTAATTGTATTAAGTAGTCAGTAAACTTAATCAATTAATGGATATTCGATATCTTAAATACGGGGATTAATTGAAGTTAAAAATACAAGCCCTGACTCAACTTTTGGGATAAAGAGGTAAGTCAACATAGATTCTTTAGTGGAATGAATCTATGTTTGTGAATTAATAATACTCTGGGCTGAGTATGGAAAATTAATTCACTTGAGGCTCGACTTTATTTCTTGTATTAGATCCCTGGTCTGGCCTGAACATATGCCCAGTCATATGCGACATTTTCTCTCAGACTCAATAGGTCACTTAATTACCTGGAATTGTTTGGTCCTTTAATGGACCAAAAAAATTGGTAATGGTATAGTGTCCCCTTTCACTACTGAATGGGCTTGGGGGTCAAAGGCCCATTAGGGTTCCTTTGACCAAGCCCATATAAATAGTGGACAAGGGGCCACTTCTTCATAACTAGCTTTTAGTTGTTGGTCCCGAGACGTGGTTCAGGTGCGGGGGGGGGGGGGTTGAATACACCTGAATACAAATTTCTTTCTCAAACGCGAAGTCAGCTCTAGCTGAGTTTGCTACTGAACTGAGTCAGATAGCCAAATATGCTTCAGATTGCGTGAGCAGAAAATCTTCTTTTGAGTTCAGCTCTACTGACTTGAGTTAGTGGAATAGTCGTTCAGTATCAGAGTGTGTGCGGAAGTGTAGGCCCTATCAAACGTCTCGGTTAGAAAACACCGGTTTTTCTGCTGAGTTTTATGAAATACAGTTTGTATGCAGTATGAGCAGTGAAGGAAAACAGTAAATCAACACAACAATTTTTAAAGTGGTTCGGACACACTTGGTCCTACATCCACTGTCCTGACCAAAGCAGGATACTTGTTATATTTATACTGAGCAAGTCTCAGTTGGTCTGTTCACTGGACAGACACGAACATAGTTTATACTGAGCAAGTTCTCAGTGATCTGTGCGCTGGAAAGATTCTCTACTTATAGTCGTAATTACTTTTACAAGGGTTCAAACTTGAAGAGTTTGAGTCTTCTCCAACTAAAAGGAAGTTCCTACAAATAAGAACGGTTTCACAAGGATGTGAACTTCCTCGAGGCTTCTAAGCTAAAGATATTACAATGAGCTTGCTTAGATAAGAAAAGGGGTATAAAATAAAACTCTAAGTGACGAACTAAAAGGGTTCATCAATGGACGCTAGTTCTTCACTGGATTCTGCGTTGAGATTGCTAAGAGTTTGCGCGTAGATAGCTTGGGTTCTCGGTGTCGTCTCTACATGGCGACTTCTCTTATTTATAGTCATTGATGGTGAATAGATCCGTTGGAGGGAGGTCTAGCCACGTATACGACAAGGAAAATGGCTCCTTTAATTTTAACGTTGTTGAGTAGGTGCACTATAGAGATTCTCCTCTTTTTCAGTCTGAGAGCAGCTTTTGTCAGAGCAGTTGGTCGCTGTCGGCTCCTTATTGGTCGAGGTAGATGGTTAGGTGAGGCTTGTCAAATGTCAAGGTTGACTTCCTCTGAATCCTCGGACCTTCAACTGATGTGACTTTCCTACTGACGTTCTTCTGAGCATTCAGTGTATGGGCACGAATTCTTGAGCGGATTCAGCTGGGGATGGCTATCCAGCTGACTTCTTCGATCCTGAGTTCTTTAGCTGAGTGAGGTCTTCTACTGAATCCTACAGCTACTGAACTCTATCCTACTGAGTTCTAACAACTGAACTCGGCTAGGCTATACAGATACGAAGGTAATAATATTCAGCTAGGGTTTTGGGATCTATCAAATCTATCACATCTATAGATTCATCTACTGAATCCTTATCCCAACATGTGCCAGAAAAGAGTGAGTCCCAGTGTTTTTAGTCGTGAGCTTTCTTGCGTCTCCGTCCATCCGGAGTTGGAAGCTCGGGCACAGGAACAATCCAGAAGACCTTTTCTGGACCGAGTCGAAAAGATCGTATTCTAGGACGATCGCTAAGGTATGGGATTCTTTCCCTACACATTCCATATACTGAATGTGGCGCATTAAACGCATGTCATCTCATTTTACCTTTTGTATGATAGATACGAAGGTCGAGATTATAGGAGGCAATGCATAACCTCTTAAAATATTAAGTCTTTACCGTCCATCTCTCAAATTCAGATCAATATGACCGCATGCTGAATAAATTGGATACGCAAGATCCTACGTCCATTCTCCTGAACAAGCTAAGAAAATATTTTATTATAGTGGGTTAGTTTCAGTTAGTTTGTGCACTGGACAAACTTTAACTTGTGATTATACTGAGCAAGTCTCAGTTTACAGGGTCAAACGATGAGTCTTTGAATGTATCTCCAACTATGAAGGAGTTCTTAACACTAAGAACAGTTCAATAAATGAACTCCTTCAATCTAAGCTATAGATTTTACAATGAGCTTAGGTTAGAGGATGGGAACAAGAAAGGCTTCTAGAGCGAAGAACAGTGAGGAATAATCTCTCTAGGTTCGTGTTCTTCACTTGAATATTCGTTTAAGAATGCTAGAGCTTAAGTTCTTTGAAAGCTTGAGTTCCCTTGATAGATCGCTTGTATGTTCGTTTTGTGCGACTTCTTTGAATTCGATATTCCCTTTATTTATATACGTGAGTTGTGAATAGATCCGTTGGAGACGAACTGCCAACGTGTCACTCTATGGGTAGCTAACGGCTCTTTTTTGAATCATGTAGAGTCCCCTTTCTTTGCAAGAAAGTGTATGACTTGCAGCTTTTGTCGGATACTTTGCCAGCTGGCTGCTTGTCATTGGTCGAGGTACAAATAGTGGTTGAGACATTTTCAGACTTCAAGGTTGATATTGAAGCTGACTTTTCTCTGATGTACAACCTCAGACAACTCTACTGAGATTGACTTTTAGGTCCACTGCGCCGGTTAAAGTAACGACGGGCCGTTCTTGAAGTCCGGACCGAAAGGTTCGGTAGGGTCGTTCTTCTTTGAGTCCAACACTACTGAGGTCCAAACTCGAAGTTCAGTAAACTACTCCTGCTGAGTCCAATTCTACTGACTCCTAAACACCTTTCAGTATGCTGCTCCTGCTGAGTCCAACTATACTGAATCTTCACTCCATGGCACTACGATAGATGGTCTACTGAGAGATAGAAGACGAAACTTTTGAGCCGGAACCATGCTGAAGGCAAGTCTACTGAGTCTGAAACACTCAAAAGACAAAGGTGTTAACTTTTACAACATAATGGTTCATCAATCAGAATAGGGTTTTGGGATCAGCCATATCAACTAATAATCATCTCCTAACAAATGTCGTGCATTTAATGAAAACATTTTTATTAATATCATTATATAGAAATTAATGGCGGGAAATGAATGCAGTAAGTTCTTAACAAAGTGTGTTGAATAAATACACAAACCTGTCAGCTGAACATAGTAGTCAGCTGATACCACTGTACCTTTCTTAGTAGTTCAGCTTTACTGAGAGTGGGTTCCCCCTTACGCAGTACTTTCAGGATTGTCTTACTGAAATGCGTCAGTAGGATCCAGTAGACCTAATTCTACTGAGAGTTCATTGAATCTGGTCTCAGCTAGAGGTTTGGTCAGTATGTCGGCTCTCTGTTTATCAGTGTGGATTTTCTCCATTATGATGTCCTTCTTTTCGACATGATCTATGATGAAGTGATGTCTGATATCCACATGCTTGCATCTCGTATGTAGAACCAAATTATGGGTAATTGTAATAGCATTGGTACTGATGTAGTAGATTGGCACTTCATCTTGATAGATATCATAATCGCGCAACTGTTGTCAAAGCCAAAGAATCTTGGCACAACGGCTTCGGGCATCTATGTATTCATCTTCAGTAGTGGACGTTGCTACTGAATGTTGTTTCTTTGAAAACCACGATATGAGCTTACTGCCGAGGAACTGACAAGTTCCTGAAGTTGTTTTAGTTGATTCGCTATCCTGCATAATCAGCATCAGAATATCTAGTTAGTTCAAGATTATCATCAGCAGGATACCATAACCCAACATCAGGTGTTCCTTTCAAGTATCGAAGAATCTTCTTTGCCGAGTCTAAATGTCTCCGCTTGGGATTCGCCTAAAATCTCACACATATACCTACAACATACGTTATATCAGGTCTACTGGCAGTTAGGTATAGTAAAGAGCTAATAATAGCTCGATAATCTGTAGAATTAATAGATACTCCCTCTTTGTCAAGATCAATCTTTAGATTCGTGTTCATGGGAATCTTGATAGATTTGCTGGATTCGCAGCCAAATTCCTTGATGAGATCTCTAGTATACTTTGCTTGATTTATGAATATTCCTCTCTTAGATTGCTTTACTTGAAGACCAAGGAAATAGTTCATTTCTCCCATCATGGACATCTTAAATTTCTCTGTCATCATTTTCTCAAATTTCTGACACATGATCAGATTCTTAGATCCAAAAATATTATTGTCCACATAGATCTGCACTAGTAAGATATCATCGTCTGACTTGATGCTGAATAGGGTGCGATTTACGGTTCCCTTTTGAAAACCTTTATGAAGTAGAAAGTCTGAAAGAGTATCATACCAAGTCCTAGGTGCTTGTTTAAACCCATATAGAGCTTTCTTGAGTCTGTATACTTCATTCCCCTACTGAAAGCCGGGTGGTTGTTCTACATAGACTTCTTCCTTCAGTACGCCGTTTAGGAAAGGTGACTTTACATTCATCTGATAGACAGTAAACTGTTGATGAGTTGTATATGCTAGGAATAGGCGAATTGCCTCCAATCTTGCAACTGGAGCGAACGTTTCATCAAAATCTATTCCTTAAGCTTGACAATATCATTTGGCAATGAGTCGAGCTTTATTTCTGACAATGACGTTGTTTTCATCTTGCTCGTTCTTGAAGACCCATTTGATTCTGATCACATATTGATGCTTGGGTTTATCTACAAGCTCCCATACATCGTTTCTAATGAATTGGTTGATCTCTTCTTGCATGGCAGTAATCCAGTCAACATCATTCAGCACATCCTCAATCAAGTGAGGATCTTTAGTAGACAAGAAGAAGGAGTATAGGGCGCTTTCTCCTTGACAAAATTTGGATCTTTTCTTAACGCTTGCTGATGGATCTTCGATAATAAGATCTGAAGTATGAGCATCTAACCATGAACAACATCTTCTTGTTACTTCTTCTAAAGTTAATTATGTACAAATAGTCGGATTATGTGGAATTTCAGTAGAACTATTTTGTGATTAAAGTAATTTAGTAACAAGATGAGGGTCTACTGAGTCAATAGGTTCAGGGGCATTCAGTTCAGGAACGTTACCACTGGGGTTTCTTCATCGACCCGAGTTACCTTGGATTGATTTTGTTCAGGAGAATCAATGGCTTAGCTACATTGCTTGTTGGCTGGTTTTGAACTACTTCATCATCTGAATTATCATCCCAACAATGATGGATCGTTTCTATATCATCGTTCAGGTTTAAATCCTGTAGCTTGCTGTTGACCTCTTCAGCATCTTGTTGAAGCCTTTGTTTCTTGTTCTCAGTAGCAAACTTATTAAATAGTACATGAGGGCTTTCCTCCACACAAAGTGTCCGGTAGCTAAAGACCCTGAAAGCTTTGCTGCCCCTGGAGTATCCTAAGAATACTCCTTAGTCCGACTTGCTATTAAAGACCTTTAACCGATCCTTCCATTATTGTGGATAAATTATGAGCAACCAAAAATATAGAAATGCGAAATAGAAGGCGTTCTCCCTTTCCATAGTTCACGAGGTGTCTTCATGTGCAGTTGAGTCAGTAATGAGTGATTCTGAGTGTAACAGGCTGTGTCAGTAGCTTCCGCCCAAAACTTTGATGGTAGACCTGTGTCTGCGAGTGACGTTCTTGTTGCTTCTTTAAGTGTTATGTTCTTCCTTTAAGCAAGACCGCTCTGCTGAGGCGTGCGTGCCACTGAGGTTTTGTGTTTGATCCCTTCAGCTTCGCAGTACTCTTTAATTATTGAATTCAGGAGTTCTATTCCTTGATCTGAGCATATTCTTTGTATTTGGATATCCTTTTCGATGCTCAGACTCTTCAGTAGTTTCGGCAGTTCAATTTTTATGTCAGACTTATGTGCAATGAAAATCACCCAAGTGTATCTTGAATAGTCATCGATGACCACAAGATCATATTTCTTGCCTCTGATCGTCACTGGTGAAACTGGCTCGAATAGATCCATGTGGAGCAGCTGAAGGATTCCATCAGTTGAAGGTGACATAATTGGTGGATTACTAGCCCAAATAGATCCATGTGGAGCAGCTGAAGGATTCGATCAGCTGTGCCACAACCATGTTGTTTTATCATCTGATTTCGCGTATGCTAGTAAGCAAGCTTCAGGTTCGGCGGTATTCCAGTATGCATAATACATGTTTCTTCTCTGTGAGCGTGATAACACAACTTTTCCTGTAGTTTTATCAAGAACATCACAAAAACCTGCATCAAATCTCACTTTATTGGAGTTATCACCGAATTGACTGATTGAAAGGAGATTATGTTGAAGTCCTTCAACATATGTTACTATGGGAACTGTGGCAGTTCCGATTCTTAATGTTCAATATCCTCTTGTATAACCTTTGGAATTATCACCAAACTCAATTCTGGCTCCTTCCTGCTGAACGTAGTCGGTCAGTAGATTCTTTTGATGCGTCATGTGTCTTGAACATCCACTATCCACGATCCAAGGGTCCTTATGCACCTAAAAAATAATAACAAATTCAGGTACCCTTTGGGTTTAGGTTGGGTCCTTAGAGGTTAGTAGATTTTGGAACCCAAATCTGTCTGACAACCCTGGTGTTTTCAGATAATTTCTTGTCCTTACTGTCAACAAGTCTCACTACTGGACTCAGAGATGCTGTCTTCTTTGTTTTCTGGGGTTTAGGTGTTTTCTTCTTCTGAACCTTGAGGCTACTGACTCTGGGCTCATAGTAGTACGATCCATACTGAGCTGGATGAGTCAACTGAGGATGGCCATACTATTCAGCCCATCTGACCTTCTTAGTTCCCCCTGAGTTTGATTTGGGTGTTCTGAGGCTTGAACCTCTGGTCAATTTCTGGTAGTTAGGCTGAGGTGCTTTCATCTTCTGCGTGTTCTTTGTCTTAGGGGTTATAAGTTCGGCATACTGAGTTCCCCCTTGGACAAATTTGTCTGCCACTTTTCTAAGCTGTTTTGTCCTGAAGTTGATGCTTCATATATATATCCATGTGCTTCCTTTGTGGAGGATGGTCTTTGTGATTAGTGATTTTTCAAGCTTCTCTTTAGCTCCTAGGTAATGCTCAGTCATCAAGGTTCTCCAAACCTCATCACTTTTTCTCAGAGCTTCATACTCAGCTCTGGACTGTTCAAGCTTTTCTTTTAGACTGGCAATTTCAGTATCTTTCTCAAAGTTATCCTTGTGATCCCATTTTTTTCATCGGGTCCGGGTAGAGACCAAAGATCTTGAGCAACCGCAGAACTAAGATCTGAAATTATTGTAGTTGAGACTTAGTCATTAGAGAATTGATCTCTTCCTTATTTCTCAAGACAAGTCCTTATGACTTAGTAGAGACCTGACTACTCATTGAAAGACTCTGATTTTCAGCTCTCAAGAATTCCAGATCCTGATGTGTCTTGCTTAACTAAGTGCTCATTTGTATTTGTTCATCTAGAAGATCTTCATAGGGTAGAACCACATCTAAGGGTTCTCCTGCAATAGAACATGTGTCGTGTGTACAAGGTGAAGAGCGGCATATGTTAGGATTGGAATATACCTCAGCCTCTTCTCAAGCCATGAGACATAGTTCAGTCTCTTCTTCAACTTCGATTGCCATGAATGCGGCTTCATCATCTGATGATTCCATGAATAGTTTCTCATCGCTCGTGTAATTAGATAGTTCTCCAGCTATATAGGCTTACCTTTTTCTGATAAATTTATTCATTCTAACTTGCCTTTCATCTCTTTCAGTTGCCGAGAGCTCTGGTTATTCATATTGGTAATGTTCGGTCTTTTTGTAGTTGTATTGCCATCTTTTTTGGGTGAGTCATTATTTCCAGTGGCGGCAGTCTCAGTGTTCCTACATTCAGGTAGAGAATTAGATTCTCCTTTCAGGTAATTATTTTCTCTCTTACTTGAATAGTTCTTTGATGCTCTTTTCATTTTCCTGAGCTTGTCCTTCTCCTTTTGATACTTTACTGCAAGGAGAGCATACTTCTCAGCTAGATTATCAGCAGTTGGGATCGTCAGTGAGCTTCCAACTGATTGGCTAGTGATTGGCTAGTGATTGAGGGACTAGCTCCAGGTATGCTGACCGGTTCTTTTAGGCATGTTCCATTGGCATCTCAATGTCAGCACAGGGAGCATGTGGAAGATTGAACTCAAACTCCTCAGCTTTTAATTCTGAAAAAATGTAGTCAGGAATAACATAACTTAATCAGTTCTTCGCAAACATGTAGCAAAGGAGTACCACTTGGGCCGAGTAAGAGCCCTCAAAAGTTTTGTATTTATCTCCTTATTGCCGAAGGTTTTTCAAATTCCTTTAATGATGTTGATTTGATTTGTGAATCTGACACTAAAATCATCAATTGAATCTCCGGGAATCATTGCAAAGGCTTCAAGCTTTTGGAGCTTCAGCTCCAGCTTGTTCTCCTTAATTTGTGGAGTTCCTTGACTCAGCATGGCTAGAGCATCCCAGAGCTTTTTTGCAGTTCTGAGGTATGAGTCACTAACTGTAGTCAGTACTGCATTGCGTGTGACTCGGTCAAGGTTGTGCAACTTTCTCTCTTCTGGTGTAAAGATGCTCTTGTCCTTGGGAACTTTTTCACCAGTTCTGGCACGTATTGCTGACACAGCTGCATATTTGACGTTGTCGACCATGGGAATAATATGTCCTTTATCCAGGACATCCGCCATGCTTGTCATGCGGCGACGTTAAGTGTGTTTCCATTCTTACACGCCATACTGCATAGTTTTCTACTGAAAACATGGGTACTGTCCTTATACCTGATATGTAGTCATAGTGAAGATAAGGTATAGGATGTTATTAAAGATATGTAAGTGCAGTGAAAATGGTTTTCAGTATCTGTTCGAGTAGACCATTGTATTTAGAAAACGATGATCAGAAGAACAATGCTCTGTTACCAATTGTTGGTCCAAAGACGAGCCTTCAAGTATGTTGGGGGGGGTAAATACACATGAATGCAAATTTCAACTCAAACACGAAAGTGAGTATCTACTAAATTATGCTACAAAACAAGTCAGTTGGCTAAATAAGCTTTCTAGATCGCGCCAATACAGGAAGTTCAACGAAACGCTCCAATCATCGAGTCAATCCTGACAGGGATGACATTGACAGCGATACCAAACCAATTACTGAGTCTCATGAACAGACCCAGTGTTAGGTAATGAAGGTCAATGAGGAAAACCCATGGGTTATTGAGACCTCTACTGAAGAAAACCTGTAACGCCCCGACCTCTGCGTGGCGGTCGCAGGGGTCGAGTCGCCACGGTGGAAATATTTTACAACTCATGACATGATTAAAGGACAATTCAATTTCTTTAATTCTCGATGGGCGTAATAATGATTTGATGTCTTGAAAAATATCATGCAATATTCATGGAGAAAACAACTAATTCATCGACTAGATAAGTTGGAAGCGTAATGAGTTTGAAAGGTGGCAAAAGCTTCATAAACAAAAGTATTAAAAACGGAATTCCAAGTTTAACCACAACTCCTCCTCAACCCGTCTCCGTCGCGCCTGCCACTTAGCCTGAAAAATTTTATAAAACAAGTGGGGCTGAGTACTAGTGTACTCCGTGGGTAAATGCCAATTGGAAAACATAAAAAACAGGTTCATCCATGCATGAGGTATAACTTGGAGGGTTTTAAAAAGGAAACTACCCCAAGTATACAAAACATTAATCATAAGGTGCGCACATTCGTGTCACATATATCCGTTACTTCTACCATTTCGTTTTCATAATTTGGGCCTTGGCCCCCGAGTCGAAACCCGAGGGGTCCCTCATAACTTGGGCCTTGGCCCCCGAGTTCGAAACTCGAGGGGTCCCGTAACATGTTAGCATCCGGTACACAAGGGGATCAGTCATTGTGCTACTAACATCATACATGTACGTACTTTCTTGATAACCCTCATCTAGCGTGTTAGGCCAGACGAGAGCCTCGATCGATCTATCACGTAGAAGCATTAAACAGATACATGCACAAAAATTTTCATGGATAAACATAATTCATAGAGCTCATTAGCTCAAAGATAATTTTAGAAAAATATTACCCACCTTGTATGATAGCGATTCAAAGATGCGACGTACGTCCTCGAGTTTAATGTTCTTCCACGCGGGGTCCTACAACAATAATCTATTTTAAGTAACACCGTTCGCATCTAACGTGAATATATCATACGAGGTTCATAGGGGCACCTAGTCGGCATCTAGATAGACTAGGTCAGATTCTACATCGAGAACTCGGTACAGAGGCTCTATTTGCAAAAATTCCATAAATCATGCTATAGCATCATAAATTCCCATATTTTACATGCATGATCCTATATGAGCCTAATTTATTTAGAATTTGGTTTCACGGCCAAATAATAAATCGGTAAAGAGTTATAACCTAAACATTGTTCTCGGTTCAGGACTGGGTCAGAATCTGCCCTTACTACTCTAACCTACGAATGAGGGGTCAAAAGTACTCCAAAAATCATGATATTTTACGACACTGGAGTGGACATGCATGAAAATAACATATCAAAATTTTACTAGATTTCGTTGAGTGATGATTCCACGGTGGACCGAGTTTTGACCGCGATTATACTTTGCATAGATACAGGGTTCCTAACGGTATGCTAGAGTTTTACAATAAACTGCTTTAGCACGAGTCAAAATAAATTATAAAAAAAATAGTTTCGCATGGACCTACGAGTCTGGATTATGTTCGAAAAAGAATTAGTCAAAAATCTGTTTCTTGGTGCAAGATAAAAATGTTTCACTAGGGCATGTCCTGCGTGCGCTGACCTATGGTAGCGAAAGAGAATAAATTCGATTTAAAATATAAAACCATATCCAAAATTCACCAAACTTTACAGAGGCCTTACTAACGTCCTAAGGCTCATCCCAACAATTTTTATGAAATTTTTAGAAGTTTGAAACGTGCAGTTTTAAGGCCAAGTAATACGCGGTTCCGTATGGCGATATCGCGATTTCCTACCCAAGTTCGCCCATTTGAGAAAGGCAGTCAAACACAGACACTAAGGATGACGAAATGCAGAGTTTACTACCCTAAGAACAGAAAGAATTGTTGATATAATCCCCTGCATGTGACATGCAAAAGTGGATAACGTCCGATGAAATTGATACAGAGTATGCATGAGGGATGTGCATGCCTTCCTTACTTGTTGATCTACTTATGTCTTAATCTCTTCCCACTCAACTTTGTCTACCTAGCGCAACAAGGCCATAATCTGTCTCACTATCAATCTATGCATGCATTCAACTTATCCATGTACGCTTTGATCTATTTGCGATGCTATTTTATGCAATGAAAACCGACCAACTTCTTTAACAAATACGAGCGACGGCGAACAAAAGGGAAGGCAAGGTTTTAACCTCAATGTGCTAATAAGAAAGGTAGGAGTTCCAAGAGGTATATGTATCCTTACCGATTTCGCTCAACGACCAACGGCAAGAGATACTCGTTGACACCTAGGTCTGCCTCCAAACACCGAGAAAGTCTGGAACTTCTCCTTCTCCGTCTGACGAGCACTTCGTGGAATCGCAAGAGGGTATGCTCTCGGTGGGACTAAGATCCGTAGTGCAAGATTGTGGAGGTATACGGCTAATGACAGTGTATGTGTATATAATGTCTTGCATGGAAGGGAGTCGCTAACCTTGTTAATATCGCCCACGAGTTGACATCTCCAGCGGTGGAGTTCTACTTCCACGTGGCGGGGTGGCGTCTCCAAGTCGACCGTCAGCTTCCATTACCGATGATGAATGATCATCTAGTGTGATAAGGGTGGATGGCGTCTCCACTTATGTTACTAGGCTCCCATACCGATGATAGTTAATTTAATATGTGGCATGGTCACAGGGGGTTGCTACAATAATAACACAAGTTCATTGGCTATAAGTGTCCTTCATGAGGGAAATGGTGATCGAGACTTAGTGGGTATGGTAGCTAATGTTACTTAATAGTTTGTTCTTATAATGCGGTAATAGCCCTTCATAAGGTACTAGATTATTTAAAATCTCGATTGTTCGTTGGTGAAATTTGCGGGTTCGAATTTTCGTAAGATTTCTCCTCGTTACTACGGATTAAGTAGTACTATAGCCCTAATAATAATAATAGTAATAATAATACTATAAATCATTCTAAGGTTAAGATATGAAATTACGGGTTATCACAAAACCCAGTCTCAGGGGGAACTGATGACAATGTCATTATAACTGATAGCAACCCCGATAAGAACCCTTCTTCAGGTTTTGGTAACACAGATGATTGTAATAATTCTACTAATGAAATATTGAAAATTAATGCAGGAAATGTAATACCTAGAAGGGCGCACATTCGGAAACAAAGATCATATGTGATATAGTACAGGAATCTCAACGAAAACTCCAATCATCGAGTCAATCCTGACTTGGAACGATACTGACAACATTCCGAACCAGTCACTGAGTCTCATGAATAGACCCAGTATTTGGTAGCTAAGTTCAATGAAGAAAACCCACGATTTACTGAAGCCTATAGTGTAGGTAACATCTCAATGGGAACTGAGGAAAATATCATTATTACTGATAATAACGCAAATGAGAATCCTTCCTCAGATTCTGATATCGCAAATAATTTTAAAAATCTTAATGATGAAACTATTAAAGAAGAGCGCAGAATGCGTAAGACCTAGAAGAAATCACACTCTAAAACCGAAATTGTTGGGATAAGGATTCAGTAGACATATTTGTAGATTTGAAGATCCCCAAACCCCTGCATAATGATATACCTTCGTTCTGTAATAGCTTAGTTTGAGTTCAGTTCTTAGGAACTCAGTAGGCTAGAGTTCAGTAGAAGACCTTGCACTCAGCTGATGGACTCAGGATCGAAGAAGTCAGTTGGTCAGCCGACCACTAACTAAATCTGCATAGGAATTCATGCCCATACACTTATACTCAGAAGAACGTCAGTAGGAAGTTACTTCAGTTGAAGGTTCGAGGATTCAGAGGAAGTCAACCTTGATGTTTCACAAGTCTCACCTACCAATCTACCTCGACCAATAAGGAGCCAACAACAACTTATCTTTTTTGACAAAAGCTGCTCCAGACTGAAAAAGAGGCGTATCTCTCAGTGCACCTACTCATCAACGTTCAAATTTAAGGAGTTGTTTTCCTTGTCATTTTGACACGTGGCTAGACCTCCCTCCAACGGATCTATTCACCATCGACGACTATATAAGAGAAGTCTTCATGCAGAGACACTACCGGGAACCCAAGCTAGCACAAAACTCTTAACGCTCTCATTCGAAGAATCCAGTGAAGAACTATCTTTCTTAGAAGAACCTTTTTAGTTCATCACTTAGAGTTATCCTTGTTCCCCTTCTCTTATCTAAGCAAGCCTTATTGTAATATCTATAGTTTAGAAACCTCGAGGAAGTTCACATCTTTGTGAAATTGTTCTTATTGTAAGAACTTCCTCTTAGTTAGAGAAGACTCAAACTCTTTAAGTTTGAAACCCTTGTGAAAGTCCCTACGACTATAAGTAGAGAATCTGTCCTGCAAACAGATCACTGAGAACTTGCTTAGTATAAGCTTCAAGTTGTATCTGTCTTGAGAACAGATCACTGAGACTTACTCAGTATAAATATAACAAGTATCCTCGTTTTGGTCGGGACGGTGGACTTAGGACCCATTGTGTCCGAACCACTTTAAAAAGTTGTTGTTAATTTATTGTTTTCTTTAAGCGATCATATTGCATTAAAACGTATTACATCAAACTCGGCATAAAACCGGTTTTCCAACCGAGACGTTTCATAGAGCCTACACTTCCGCACACAACTCGTCTGCGAACGACCGTTCGACCGACTTAAGTTAGTAGAGTTGAACTCGGTAGAAGAATTTATTATCCACGCGATCCGAAAGTATATTTGGCTCGACTTAGTTCGGTAGCAAACTCAACTAGAGCTAACTTTCGCGCTTGAGAAACGATTATGTATTCGAGGTGTATTCCCCCTACACCCGAACCACGTCTCGAGACCAACAATTGGTATCGGAGCGGTGTTCTTAACGATCATCGTTTTCAAACTCGGTCTATCTCAAACAAAGATCCTAGGAAAACCCATTTTCACTGCATCTTGCATCTCTTCATTGCATCCTATATCCTATTTTTCAATGCCTGATATTTCAGGGATTAGGACAGTATCCATGTTCTCAACAGAGAACTATGCGGTATGGCGAGTGAGGATGGAGGCACATTTAACCTCGCTGCACGACAGCATGACCGACGTACTGGAGAAAGGTCCTATTGCTTTAGACGGAGCAGAAGGTGCCCGAACTGGTTCGAAAGTCGCTAAGGACAAAAGCCTCTTCACTTCTGAGGATAAGAAACGCACAACCTCGACCGAGTTGCTCGAGACGCAATACGATAACACTTAGTGACTCATATCTCAGAAGAGTACATGACTGCACGACTGTAAAGGATCTATGGGATGCTCTCGCGGTGCTGAGCCAAGGAACTCCACAGATCAAAGAAAACAAACTGGAGTTAGAGTTGCAGAAACTCGAGGCAATCACTATGCTTCCTGAGGAGTCCATATATGATTTTAGTGCTCGATTCACAAATCAGATCAACATCATCAACGGACTAGGGAAAACGTTCAGCAACAAGGAGACCAATACAAAGATTCTTAGGGCTCTCAGCAGGCCCAAGTGGTATTCCTTTGCTATGTGTATGAGGAGATCTGACTTGAATTCTTTTACTCCTGATTATGTATTTTCAGAGCTAAAAGCAAGAGGAGTTCGAATTCAACCTCCCACACACCCCGGTTTTTGAAGCTGAAGTGCCAATGGATCGACTTATAAGACATCAGCTAGCACTCCCGGAGCAAGTCCCTCAGCAACAAGCCAGTCAGCTGGAAGCTCCAGTAACCATACCTATTGCGACAACTTGGCTGAGAAGTATGCTCTCCTCGCTTGTGAAATACCGGAAGGAGAAAGAAATATTCAGAAGGAAGATAAACAAGGCTTCCCAAAAGTATCAAGGTAAGAGAGATCATTATCGCACGAAAAGTGAAACTAAATCTCTACCTGATTGCAGGAGTACTGAAGCTGCCCCCGTGGAACAAAAAGAAACATCTAGAAAGGATGGCAGAACCTCAGTATGTTACAACTGTAAAAAGCCAGGACACTATCAGTACGAATGTCCTGAACTCTCAGTAGCTGAAAGAGCTAAAAGGCAAGCCTGACGCGACAAGTTTGTGAAGAAAAGGCAACCGTACATAGCTTGAGAGTTGTCTGATTGCTCAAGCGATGAGGAACTGTTTATGGAATCGTCCCATAACGATGCCGCATTCATGTCAATCGAGACAGAAGATGTTGAACCTTGTCTAATGGCTGGAGAAGAGGCTGAGGTAAATTCTGAACCCATTATATGCCCCTTTTCACCTTGCACATACGACACAAGCTTTGCTGCAGGAGAACCGCTTGATGTTGTTCTTGCGTACGGCTTGAAGAGCAAATCCAGATGTGCCAGCAGTTCAGCAAGACGATTCAGGAGATGTATATCATGAAAGCGAGAGAATCGAGACCTTCGAAGAGAAGTCAAGACTCTACTGAGTCTAAAGGACTTGTTACCGAGACCGAAGGAAGAGATTAACTCTCCGATGCCTAAGTCTCAAGACCAAGAAGCACGATTTCAGGTGTTGTCCAAAGACATCTCCGAGAAAGAGATTGAAATTGCTAATCTCAAGGAAACTCTCACATATGCCAGAACAGAATATGAAACTCTAAGAAAGAGTGATGAGGTGTGGAGAACCTTGATGATAGAGCAATAAATTGGAGCAAAAGAGAAGTTGGAGAAGCTACTACGAGCGCAAAGACCACATGCCACCAAAGAAGGACTTGGTTATACATGTGAAGCCTCCACTTCCGGACAAAAGAGCTCCACCAAGCTAACTGATAGGTTTGTCCAAGGGGTAACTCAACATGCAAAATTTACATCCCTTCAGACAAAGAACAAGCAGAAGATTCAAGCACCTCAGTTTAGCAACAAGAAGGTGACCCACGGTTCTAGCCCCAAGACACTACGAGTAAACTCAGGGGAAACCAACAAGGTCAGGTGGGCAGAACAGTATGGCCACAAACTACTGACTCATACAGCTCAGTACAGATCGTACTACTATGAACCAAGAGTCAACAGCCCTAAGGTTCAGAAGAAGAAGACAGCTGAACCTGAAAAGACTAAGAAGTTAGCCACTCCAAGTTCAGTGGAGCCGATTACTGACAACAAGGGAAAGAAGAAGTCTGACACCATTAGGGCTGTCAGACATGTTTGGATCCTCAAATCTAACCATTAAGGACCCAAGCTGAACCCAAAGGGTACCTGAATCTGTTTTTGTTTTACAGGTGCTACAAGACCCTTGGATTGTCGACAGTAGATGCTCAAGACATATGAAACATTAAAAGAGCCTACTGACCAACTATGTTCAGCAAGATGGAGCCAGAATTGAGTTCGGTGATAACTCCAAAGGATACACAAGGGGTTACGACACACTAAAAATAGGAACTGCAATAGTTCCTAGGGTATCTTATGTTGAAGGACTTCAACATGATCTTCTTTCTGTCAATTAATTATGTGATAACTCCAATAAAGTGACTTTTGAATCAGGTTTTTGTGATGTTCTTGATAAATCTATAGGAAAAAATGTGTTATCAGGGTCGCGACGAAGAAACATATACTATGCTGAATGGAATACCGTCGAACCTGAAGCTTGCCTGCTAGCACACCCGAGGTCAGATGACAAAACAACATGGATGTGGCACAGACGACTGAGTCATCTGAACTTCAAGACAATGAACAAGCTAGCACGTGATGCTAAAGTCAAAGGACTGCCCAACGAAGGGCTCAAGAGACATAAAAATTGTAAAGCATGTCTGAAGAGGAAGCAAACAAAGTCAAGCAATCCGCCCATTCCGTCACCTTCCACTGATGGAATCCTTCAACTGCTGCACATGGATTTATTTGGGCCAGTCAACCCAGTGACGATCAGAGGAAAGAAATACACTCTTGTAGTTGTTGATGACTATTCGAGATATACTTGGGTGATATTTATTGCCAACAAATCTGACATCAAACTTGAGCTGCCGAAACTACTGAAGCGGCTGAGCGTCGAGAAAGATATCAAGATTCAAAGAATATGCTCAGATCGTGGAACTGAGTTTTTGAACTCGGTAGTAAAAGACTTCTGTGAAGTTGAAGGCATTGAACACGAAACCTCAGCGGCACGTACGCCTCAGCAGAACGGACTTGCTGAAAGAAAGAACAGAACGCTTAAAGAAGCAGCAAGGATGTTGCTTGCAGATTCAGGTCTTCCATTGAAGTTCTGGGCATAAGCTACTGACACTGCCTGCTACACTCAGAACCGGTCTCTACTGACTCCGATGTACATGAAGACGCCCTACGAACAATGGAAAGGGAGAATTCCTTCTATTTCACATTTCCATATTTTTGGTTGTCCGTACTTTATCCCCAATAACGGAAAGGACCAGTTAGAGGTCTTTGAAAGTAAGTCAGACTAAGGAGTCTTCTTAGGATACTCCAGGGTTAGCAAAGCTTTCAGGTTCTTTAACTACAGGACCCTTTGCGTGGAGGAAAGCCCTCATGTTGTATTTGATGAATTTACTTTTGAGTTCAGGAAGTCAAACTCTCAGCCAAAAGCTGAAGAGGTTAGGAACAAGCTACATGATCTAAGCTTAAAAGACAACACTGAAAATATCCAGCATTGTTGAGATAATGATTCAGATGATGAAATTCAGAATCAAACAACAAGCAATATAGCTGAGGAGATTGATTCTACCAAACAGAATCAATCCCAGGTAATTCTGGTCGATGAGGAAACCAATATGGTAACTGAGACCTCTACTGAGAATAACAACTCAGGGGAACTGTCAATGTTCCTGAGCTAAATGCCCCTGAACCTGGTGACTCAGTAGACCCAACCCTTGTTACTGAATTACTTCAAACATAGAAAATTACAGCTGAAATTCCTAATACTCCTATTGTTTGTGTTGAATCAATTCCAGATGAAGTAACAAGACGTCGTCACTCGTGGTTAGATTCTCACTCTTCAGATCTTATCATTGGAGATCCTTCAGCTAGTGTCAAAACAAGATCCAAATTTTGTCAAGGAGATAGTGTCTTATACTCATGTTTCTTGTCGACCGAAGAACCTCAGACAATAGAGGATGTGTTGAATGATGCTGATTGGATTACCGCAATCCAAGAAGAGCTGAATTAGTTCACGCGAAATAATGTATGGGAGCTTGTTGACAGATCTAGACATCAACAAGTGATAGGAACGAAGTAGGTCTTCAAGAACAAGCACGATGAAAACAACGTCATTGTCAGGAATAAAGCTCGACTCGTTGCCAAAGGTTATTGTCAATCGGAAGGAATAGATTTTGACGAAACATTCGCCCCAGTCGCAAGATTGGAAGCCATTCATATATTCCTAGCTTATGCAACACATCAGCAGTTCACAATCTATCAGATGGATGTGAAGTTAGCTTTCCTGAACGGCATACTGAAAGAAAAAGTCTATGTTGAACAACTACTCGGCTTTAAGCAGGGACATCAGGTTTACAGACTTAAGAAAGTTGTGTACGGGTTAAAACAAGCACCCAGGGTTTGGTACGATACCCTCTCAGACTTTCTACTTCAGAAAGGTTTTCAGAAAAGAACAGTGGATCGCACCCTATTTAGTATGAAGTCAGGAGAAGACATTTTATTGGCGCAGATCTACGTGGACAGCATCATCTTTGGATCAAGGAATCTGACTATGTGTCAGAAATTCGAGCAGATGATGAAAGAAAATTTTGAAATGTCGATGAAAGATACCCATGAGCACTAATCTTAAGATTGATCTTGACAAAGAGGGAGTATCTGTTAACTTAACTGACTGTCGTCCTATTATCGGTTCTTTATTATATCTTATAGCAGGCATACCTGACATAACTTATGATGTAGGTGTATGCGCGAGATTTCACGCGAATCCCAAGAAGAGTTATATATATTCAGCGAAGAGAATTCTTCATTACCTGAAGGGAACACCTGATGTTGGATTATGGTATCCTGCTGATGATAACCTTGAACTAACTGGTTATTCTGATGCTAACTATGCAGGTTGCCGAATCGACAGAAATTCAACCTGAGGAACTTGTCAGTTCCTTGGTAGCAAGCTTATATCGTGGTTCTCAGAGAAACAACATTCAGTAGCAATGTCCACTACTGAAGCTAAGTATATGGCTGCCGGAAGCTGTTGCGTACAGATACTGTGGCTACAACAATAATTGAGAGACTACGACATCCATCAAGATGAAGTACCAATCTACTGCGACCGTACCAGTGTTATTGCAATCACTCAGAACCCAGTTCTACATACAAGGTACAACCACATGGACATCCCTCATCACTTCATCAGAGATCATGTCGAGAAAAAGGATAGAAGAATGGAGAAGATCCACACAGATAAGCAAAGAGCTAATATCCTGACCAAAATATAGCTGAGACCAGATTCAATGATCTCTCAGTAGAACTAGGTCTTTTGGATCTTACTGATACGATTCAGTAAATGGTCAAGGAAGTACTAAGTAAGGACAAACTTACTTTCAGTACAGCTGAATACTCAGATTCGTCAAACGTGGTATCAGCAGACTACGATGTTCAGCTGACAGGTTATGAGTATTAAATTCAGCATTTGGTAATTCAGCATGTCATAGCATTTTTTCCCACCTTTAATGTTCTTCGTATTGCATTGAGTATGTCGTTTTCATTAAACTCACGACATTCCGTAAAACTGACTGCGGCGCATTAAATCCATGTCATTTCACCTTACCATTTAGGCGATAGAGATAAGTATGCGAGTCAGCTTCGAGCTGGAAGATGAAGGAACTCCAATCGCCAGGTACAAGGAGTCAGAGATCGACAAGTACCTGTGCTGATTCAGCAGTCATCAGGACATCGTCTTCAAAGCGGCCTTCCCTAAGGGTCAGCTGCTTCCACAATACAGGGGATTGGCATACATCATCAATCATATTCTGACAAGCTCAGCGGGATCATATGATCAGCTATCCCACATCCGCATCCAGATAATGATGGTTATAGTGGATGAGGCCCCTATCAACTGGAACGCTTTCTTCAGAGCTGAATTCAAAGCTCAATCACATAAATATGTGGACTCTGAAGAGGGCATGAAGCTCATTTCAAAAGGAAAGCTTCTATATGGGACTAAGGTGTCCATTATGATCGAGGAGGACCTTCCAGACAAAGTCTCCTTCGCCGACGCCTACTATTTTGATCAGAAGCTGCTAAAGTTTGCCAATGTAGCCACTGTTGAGAAATCAATAGGGAAGGGACTTCTGTTAAGCGCCCCTTGGAGATCACGTAGGATCCCCTCCCTACTCAGTCAAAGAAGCAAAAGACGCTGAAGAAGCCAACTTCAGTCGTCCCACCTCCTTCACCTATATCTGTTGAGGACTCGAGTGCCGGAAAACATGATGTGACCCTGAAAGATAAGGTGAAGAGAGTGCTATAAGAGGAAACTCAGCCGGAGGCCCCTGCTGATACTCAGGCTGTTGAGATTTCCCCCCTCCCGACTTCAGTGCCGAATGCTTAACTGAAATTAGCTGATGAAGTCGCGGCTGAGATTCCAGAGATCAGTGCCCATGCTGATCTCGTGGATATATCGGTGCGTGCTAGGTGCAGATACGCCTTCGATTCTTGGAATGGGATCTCCTGGAAGAGGCCATCCGCCCGAGGACCCTATCCACCCTGATAGATGAAGAACAATAACTAAAAGGAGATTGGCTATGAGAAGCCATCTGACATTGCCTCTATGGAGGACTTAAAGGTCGTCATGCTCATGTTGCTCAGCGAGAGAATGCAAGGAGCTCAGCTTTCCTCCTCTCAGCCACCTCCTTCTCCTCCTCCATCTCCTCCTCGTGATGGATCACCCAAGGATGCAGACCAGGGAGGATCCGCTAAGGGTAGAACTCCCAAGGATGATCAACCACCTCCTCCTCCTACATCAAGCCAGATCATCCAGACTCCATCCTCGACTCAGCCTCCGCCCAAACGCAGATATCACGCAACTGAGATCAAGGAGCTCACAACGGAGTCAATTAATAAGGTGATCAAGCGTCAAGCCCACAAGAATCGGAATCTTGTCGATGATGTGAACACTAAGTGGAGCACGTTCACTGAGGCACAGACGAAGACGCTGACCAACCTTACTACTGATGTGTAGAGGATCAACACTCCAACCTCTATTAATCTTGCCGCAGAGATCCTCACGAAGGCACTTGAGGTACAAAAGACCGACTCGACCGCTCGGTTCCATAATATCTTTGCGATCGCAGCCAAGCTATTCTCGAAGAAGTGGCAATGCAATGTGTCGAGTCCGGAGGAGCGATTGAGGATAGATATAAGTTCACAGCGGACAGTGTCTCTAAAGCACTGACCCAACAACATGAATCTTGCCAGGAAATCAAGAAAGCTGCTTCTGACGCTATTGAAGACTCCCTCACCAGATTTGACAAATCCAAGGATGCTCTACTGAAAGCTATCAATCAAGAGCACGAGCAAAGGTGGGAGTCTTACACTGACGCGGCGACTGATATTGCCTCAGGTATGACTACAGTCAAGGTCTTAGTAGAATCGCTGACACAAAAGGTTACTGCCCTGGCGACGCTGATTGATTATGCCAAAAAGGGGGAAAAGTCAAGATCTACTCATCTTAGAGCCCTCCTTAAGGCAGAAGTTCAGCAGGGAGAACCTAGTTCAGCAGCTCTAGCTGATGCTGATACATACTTCAAGGAAGAATTTATTGCCCACGCGATCGGAAAGTATATTTGGCTTTGACTCAGTTCAGTAGCAAACTCAGCTAGAGCTGACTTTCGCGTTTGAGAAACGAATTTGTATTCAGGTGTATTCATCCCCCTACACCTGAACCACGTCTCAAGACCAACAGAAATCATAGGTGACCCAACATTTGGCATTCGACCTTGGAGGTTTCACAATGAAAGTGCCATTTTCTCTTACTACTTATCCATGGAAGAACCTGAAACAATCGAAGACGCCCTTCGAAGTCCTAACTGGATACATGCCATGTAAGAAAAACTAAATCAATTTCAAAGAAATGATGTATGGGAAATGGTGAACAGACCATCTCATCAGAATGTAATAGGAACCGAATGGGTATTCAAAAATAAAAGAGACGAGAACAACAACATCGTCATAAACAAAGCGAGACTTGTTGCCAAAGGCTATGTCAATCCGAAGGGATCGACTATGATGAAACTTATGCACTAGTGGTCAAACTTGAAACAGTAAGACTATTCCTAGCATACACATCACATCAATGCTTCAAAATCTACCAAATGGATGTGAAATGCAAATTCTTAAACGAAGAATTAAAGGAAGAAGTCTATGTCGAGCAACCACCAGGTGTTGAACAAGGCAACAAAGTTTACCGCCTGAAAAAAGCATTATATAGTCTAAAGGAAGCTCCTCGAGCTTGGTACGAAACGCTATCAGAATTTCTTCTTTCAGAAGAATTTTGTCAAAGGCACTGTGGACTGAACACTATTAAGATACAGTGACGGTGAAGATATCTTACGCGTATAGATTTACGTTGATGATATCATTTTTGGTTCTAAGAAAGAATCCTTATGTAAAATGTTTAATCCGACAGGACTAACAAATTTGAAATTTCTATGATGGGGGGAAATGAATTATTTTCTAGGTTTACATGTTAAACAATCTCCAGAAGGAATATATATCAATCAGGCAAAGTATACCAAGGATCTTATCAGGCGATTTAGGCTCACTGATAGTAAATCAGTACAGTTTCCCATGAAGTCAAATTCCAAGATCCCCATGGAAAACCAGTTAACTCGACTAACAATCGAGCTATCATAGAATCACTCCTTTGCTTGACACCAAGACAACCTGACATATCTTTTGCTATAGGAGTTTGCGCTCGATATCAAGCTGACCCCAAGATCGCACACATGGAATCCATGAAGAAGATTTTAGATACTTGAAAGGAACTTAAAAAGTAGGACTATAGTATCATACTGATGATAACTTAGAACGAACTGGTTATTCTAATGCTGACTATGCAGGTTTCAAGATTGACCACAAATCTACGTCAGGAACATGTCAGTTTCTAGGAAGCAAGTTGATCTCGTGGTTTTCCAAGAAACAAAATTCAGTAGTGACGTCTACAACTGAATCTGAATATATGGCCGCAGGAAGCTGCTGTGCCCAGATCTTATGGCTCAAACAACAGCTCAGAGATTACAACATTGAAGCTGCTGAAGTTCCAATTTACTACGACAATACGAGTGCAGTGGCCATTTCTCAAAACCCCATACTACATACTCATTGCAAACATGTTGCCATTTGTCATCATTTGAGGAGGGACCATGTTGAGAAGAAAGATATAAGAATAGAACGCATTGATACAACTAGACAACGCGCTAATATTTTCACAAAAGTCCTCCCTAAAGAACGATTCAAGGAACTATCAGCTGAACTAGGATTACTGAATATTGATCATTCTCGTAACTGGCGGAACGATTCAAGAGGATCATTTAGTAAGGGGGATCATTTATCACATTATCAGTAGAATACCGCATTCTACTGATTATTCCACTTGCATTAATCATTGCATTAAATAATGTGTTCTAATTAATTGCACATTATTCTATATTCTCTGCATAACATTTAATGCATGTCAAATCAATCTGCCTAAATGATCTATTTTCAAGGCTCCTGAAATTTTCACGCCTACTGTAATCATTACCCACTTTATCCATGAAGATCTAATCGCTCACCACGATTTAGGGTTTGAAATTTGATCATCGATCACGTCTCGGAAACCATCTTTCAACTTTTTCTCTCATTTAAGTACCTAAAGCGTCATCGTCTTCTCACTTTCACCATTTTCGTTGCCAACTGCAAATTTCACTGTGCTCTTAACTTCTTAAGCTACATTCACTTACGTTGATTTAAGCATCTTAAGGTAAAATCTTGTCTATCAGTACAAAAAACTTATTTTTACCAACGTAATTACTGACTTAAAAAAACACGGGTCGACTTACCGACGGAATACGATCTACACAATTTCCCGATGGATTAGCGATGGAATAACATAGCCGGTAAATTATCGACAGAAAATTCCGTCGGCAAATGTCGAAATTAAATTTAATTATTTTTCTTTTTTTTTGCCGACGGATATTTCTGTCGGCAGTTATTTTAAATTCATTTTAATTTTCTTTAAATTAATTTATTTTAGGATTTGTCGATGATATATTCCGTCATTATATTATTTTTGATTTACCAACGGAATATTCCATCAGTAATTCTGTCGGTAAGCCCTAAATCGAATTTAACGGGCAGAAGCTCTTTCATTCCCAAATCAACAACACACCCAATTCCAATCTGAATCGTCTCCGCCCTGCAATCGCCGACCCTCCGCCACCCTCCCTCCGAACGGCGCCACCGGCTATTGGCCACCCTCCACCACCGCTGCATCGCAGGTACCGCCGCCGCCTGCACAAGTCGCCCACACGCATCCCCTCGGCCCTCTCCATATGCCTTCTCGACACCGACAATTGAAGGCGGCACCACCTACATATATCTGGGCATCGACTCCATCATCATCTTCTGCCCCCTTGCCTCCATAAAAAAAGTAGATTTTCTTGGTGTATAACCTATTTTTTGTTTATTGATTTATTATGGGAAGTTGTCAATTTCAATGATTTAGTATGTTATATTTGTATGAGTATATATAGATACGAAATTGAAGAAATAGGGAGTATCGACCCACTTGATGAATTGAGTTTTGCTGTTAGTTTAGTGGAGGTGTTTTCTAGGGTTTTGAGAGAGAGACTTAGGGATGGATTAGACTAAGAAGAAGAAAGGGAAGGAAATTAAACAAGTAGAGAAAATGAAAGATTTGTTTAGTTGATTCATTTTCACTCTTTTGTATCTCTTGTATCCTTTCGAAGAAAAGGAGAATATGTTGTAAATTTGTTAGATGACGACTTAATTAGATAGATCTTGACTCAACAAAAAATCACAACAATATTTGCAACCTAAAATTAGATACTATGTGTGTGTATACATAGATATCTAGGATACCAAATCCTACTTCAGTTATAACTTTTCAATGCCTTTAGAGAAGACGTAATACTATTTGCTTAAATGTTCAGAAGATGTAATTTCTGAAGTTAAAATATCAACTTTAATACATTGTCTCCTTTCAATGGACGAAGACATTATCTCCGTTCAACGGATGAAGACTCTGACTTCATGACTTACAAGTTTTGAATGTTCAATTAGGATTTCAAATTATGAGTCATTCGTGGATGTATACACGGTTAGCAGTTGATGGTTCACTTTGAATCCTCAATTTGTGAATAGCATTGAGGATTTCATTGATTGGGCAAGTAGCCGACAACTTATACGGATGGGGAAAAAAATTAGACGTCCGTGTAAAAATTGTTAGAATAAGCTGTTTTTGACTATACAAGTTGTAAGTGAGCATGTATATATGAGGGGATTCACTAAAACTATAAATTTTGGTCATCTCATGGGGAAAAACACGTAACCTTAGATGAGCAAGCTACGGGAAATCTGCAGAATGACACGTCGACCTCCTACCACAGGATGATAACGAATCATGCTGGGCCGAAACTACAATGAGGTTACAAAATATCTTCCAGTGAGGTGTATAATGCAGCCCACTTGAACAAGCTAGGTGGGAATATATGGCCCACAGAATATCTAGTAGGAGAGGGAAGAAAAAATTAGTAGCTTGTTCATTGACTGGGCAAGTAGCCAGACAGTCTCGTTCAGAAGGAGGATAATGCGGCCCACTTGTACATCCTGCTGAACTGCGATGAGGTTAAGAATATCAAAAGTGAGTGTCACTAATTAGCTTTGTCTTATTTTGTAACTTCTTCAATATATCAAATGACTTCAACCAATAATTTCAAGTGAATTTGAAGAAGAAATACATCATGCAGTACTTTGAGGAATTTAATGTAAATTTTTTTGAAGTTCACAATTTATACTTTAACATTCTAATATATCTAACATGTGTCATTTTGTAAATTGCAGAAGCACTTCCGCTGGCCTACTGAGTGGGACCAGGCCATCTACTAGATGTTGCACAAGAAGGCATCCAAGAGGTTTAGTGATTGGCACTTCTAGATGAAGAAGGGGCGCCCTCGAAAGCCAGAATACATCAACACAGAGAGGTAGGAATCCCTCAATGAATACTAGATGCGGCCAAAGGTTGTGATCAAGTCGGAGACTGCTTCCTAGTGTCGAATGTTAGAGTCGGAGCCGAGCGCCAGGATGAGGAAGCACAAAGGAGGGTCCTAGTCAGCCCTACAGTACTCCCAGCCTACCGTAAGTCCCATTTTTAATAAGTGTTTAGTCACAAAGTCTTTGTCACATTTTTGTTTATGCATGTGATGAATAGGCTTCCGAGAGGGGATGCTCTTTAGAGTCCACCGCGTTTGACACTTTCGAGAGTCTCCATTACAAAAATGGAGACTTCTCGAACATGTAGGCGGCGAGACTTCATGTAAGCACCCAATTACAATATATAGGATATTATTCTAGAGTTGTTAGTTTGACCTTGTTTTGCTTTTATGTTCTATTAGGCAGAGGTTGAGCAGGTTGTTGCTGAAGAAGGCTCCAACGCGGATAAAAATGTGATTTATTTACGGTTGGAAGGGGTTCGGGACAAGAAGCAGCGGTTGTACGGTCTCGGAGAGGAAGGGAGTAGCTTGATGAACGCTGCCACCTGCGAGTTCTAGTTCTTTACTTGGGCTATCCCAGAACACCCACGAGATTTTGCGCCAGCTAGAGGAGGAGTCGGCAGCTAGGAGAGACCTCCAGTAGGAGATGACTCAGATAAGGGAGTTGATGGCGCAGATGATGGCGATCTTGGGTTCCTTTAGGCGACGAGACGCTTCGATGACAACCAATCCCCCCCTCCCGCCTCTTTATGATTTACATTCATATTGATATTAAATACTTGGATTTATATATATATATATATATATATATATATATATATATATATATTTCCATTTTAAATGAATAATTGTTTTATATTCTGGGTTTGGATTTGATACATATGTGCTTGGTTGGCCTTAAAAATTATTGATATTGATATAGATTGTCGAGAACTGGTTACGAAAAAAAAAAGAAAATAATTAACCTTATCGATGGATTACCGACGGAAAATAGTCGGTAATCCAATATGTTCAAGTTAATTGTCGATGAAAACATCCGTTGGGGATTTACTGACGGATTTATTCTGTCGGTAAACCATCGTTGCCTTATTGCCGACATAACTACCGCCGACATATTCCTGGTGGAATATTCCATCGGCATTCTGTCGGTGTTCTTCGCCAGCGGACATATTCATCGATAAAATTTACCGATTAAGCTTGACCGGACGCCGTGGTTCCGTCTGTATTCCATCGATAAATATGTTACCGATGGAAAATAACGGTATACCGACGAAACTTTCCGTCGGTAAACCGCAAAATTCTTGTTGTGTATTTTCATACTAGCTATTTTGATTCGTAGTACTAATCTCTATCTTGCAGATTTGCTCAAGAATGATAACCAACCCTAAATCCTCATTCATCTCATCTAAGGGAAAGAAGTCGGAGGCTCCTTATCTTCCTCCCAACTCGGACTCTATAGTCTCCACCAGCCTTCCTTATGAGCCGCCCATGGCATTCTACTAGTGTGGTTTGTACTTCATGACGCCAATCTACGGTATGGTAAAGCAGACTGGACTCAAGACCTTCTTCAATGGTGTACGAGAAGCATATAGTCGCTTTTATCTACAATCTCCGCGAGGTCCTAAGAATGGAGAATTGGCTACAAGGATTAAGGGATCTCTACGAGTTCAAGATGATTCCAGGGAAATTCGTCTACAAACCCTCAGATGTATGGGTTTTCAAGCTTAACAGGGAAACTGTGTACTTCCACAATCCCACCCTAACTCGAAGGTGAAAAAGTTCCCCTTTGTCTTGTATGGGATGAAGACCTCTTTCGAGAAGAAATTCTGCAAGAGCAGGTTCCTACCAAAATAACATGCTCTCGCACACACCGTATCCCACAGCCTGACCTCCAGTGTCGGATCTCACGAGCAACTATCTATGGCCACGATCAAGATCGTGGGAGCGATCTTCAAGGGCATCGAGATAGATTGGGCCGTCTACTACCTACAGATACTTCGGGCAGAAGCTGCTAAGTTTATCACTAACAGTGATCATCCTGTCAGATACTTGAAGAAGTACAAACTCCTCTACTGCAGCAAGATATATATACCCTTAGAGCAGATCTTCACTGACCCCACCTATGTATGGGATGACGTAGAAAGGTTTGACCACAGGATCATAAACTTTACCTCCTCCTAAAATGCTACGACCTTCATTAGTCACAATATAAAGGAAATTCAGCTGAAAGCCATGAAGAAATCCAGAGCCGGTGAGACTGGCTCAGGATTCCGTGTTAAAGCTAAGTGGAAGGCTACTAACTCTCCACCAAAGGTAAAAAAGAAAGCCAAGAAACAACCTAAGTGAAAGGTCTCCACGCCTGTGGCCACTGACGAAGCAACCGACTTAGGAATTGAGGTTGTTCTCGATATCCTCATTCATTCTTACCGAGATAACTACGAGATCAACTGACCCTAAACCTTCTGCATCAGTTCATGACACTCAAAAGGAAGTGACTGCCAAATCCGATTTTGTCTTTAGTTTTGAATTTCTGCATCTAAGCGGATATGAGAACAGTAAGGTTGGCGAGCAGATAGTTGAATCGTAACCAACTCCATCAGCATAGACTATCTCTCGCGCTTCCTTATACGAGCAGATGCTGAACACTTTAGTAACTGGTGAGGTTCAAACCCTAGTTCCCGAGGTCTTGGCTCATGAACAGTTGTTACCTAATGCCATCTGTCTCAAGTGCCTCATGAAGTTGAGGACGGACCGGTGGTACAACATTATACTGCTTAATAAAATTTGTTCATTACAATGGATTCGGGAGGACGAAGACTCTAACCACAATGAGATGGAATTCAGTGCCCTAACTAACTACATGAATGATAAAGATTTATGGGCGTTGATCCTTCTCTATATTCAATCTCAAAACCCTCCCATGTTATCTCCTCCTCACGATGACAACGATGATAAGGATTCCCATCCTGATCAGGTACCAGAACATGACACTGCCCCTGCAGGACAACCCAAATCACATTCTCCTCCTACTGCTGAGCCAGAAGCCTTATACCAGGAGACAGTTCCTCCTCCCAAGGATCATGGTACTAAGACAAAGTACACGTCTGGTCCTTCGTCTCCTGCTCAACCGGAATTTCTTGCTCCTCCGGTCAGCATTCAGGAAATTATGGGAATTCACGATCAATTAAAATTACTGACCGATAAGGTTGAGAGTCAGTCCAAACCTATTACTTATCATACCACAACTTTTACCTCAACCCTTGCCAAGATGAATGCCACATTCACTCTTCCTAAGGTGGCTCTTCGCACGTCACTGGGAAACTGGCCAGACAAGTTTCAGCCGTGGATGACGTCCGATCGTCCTGGACATAGTTGCTACATCCACTAAAGATATGATGGACAAAGCTGAACAACGTATCATCCACATTGTCAGGAATCTTGAGGATAAGGATAATGAAGACCTCTAATTGGTCATGGAAGAGTTAGCCAAGCTTTCTGACAAGGTATCCAACCTTGGTGATGATGCTAAAAAGGGAGAAGATGAGATAGATACTAACGAGGAGATTCACAGAGGCAAATGCATTGAGCAAGAAATCAAGGAGAAAGGGAATTTTATTCGCCAACTCTCTGACAAAGAATCTAAGAGACAACCTCCTCTTGCCATTATTGAAGCTGGAGCTTATAATAATAAGGCCGGAGATGTTCCTAAATCAAGCCCGATCTCCTCGGCTGAGGAAGTATCCGAAGCTCAACTAGAGTCAACTGTACACAATATAGTCGTCTTAGAAGACGAACTCGATGGTAACAAAGGTAAGGTATAGTTGAAGCCTCTACTACCACATCTTATGAAGAGGAAACCAAAAGAGCTGAAGATGAAAAGATTCAAATGCTCCTGAATGGTTAGAAGTTTTTAAAGTAGTTCAAGAAGCTAAAGAGAAGGAAGAAAATGCAAGGGCTGAGCGCTTAAAGAAAGATGAAATCCTGGCACAAAGGCTCAAAGTTGCTGAAAAGATGAAAGTTGCATACAAACCTATCACCAAGGAGACGACAAAGGAAACTATTGAAGAGCCTACCAAATCCTCCCATATTCCTGAGCCTGATTGCTCATACCTAGAAGCATTACTAATGAGAGATTTTAGGCCAATTGTCAATAGCTTGAAAATCCAAGAATCTGATTTGTCAGATTCAGAAAATGAGGTTGTGATTGCCATGGAGATGAACATGGATCCTGAGGGAATAAAAGCCAAAATAAAAAAGAGAATTGATAGGAAAGCAGCTTGAGAACAAAGAAGAATAGAGTTGTGGAGGCAGAGCAATTGTGACATCCTCCAACACAATGACTCCCTCCGTCCCCTTTGATATGTCTTGTTTTCCTTTTTGGGTTGTCTAGCATTACTTGTCTTGTTTCTTTTACTAGTAAAAAATTAATATACAAACTTCCACTTTTTCTTTACGGGACCCACCCATCTACACACAACCAACTACTCATCTTAATCTCTATGCCAAAAATAAACAAGTAAAGCCGGACGGGACGGGGAGTAAGAATTTGTAGGTGTTTGAAAAAAAATGCTAAAAGTTGAGAGAATAGTGTTTGTGAATATTTATAAGGGGCAACTCCATATTTAGCCTCGTTGGATAAGTGCATACTTTTTTAGCAACCCGTGAAAATTGTCATTTCTTTTAGCCAGATCTTTATTTTATTTAATTTTCTAATTGTAGATCCCACCAGCTTTGTGACTTCTTCATTTAAATATATCCTAGCTCAAACGAGATACTAGTTAAAAGAAAAGCATAAGCGACTGTCGTAATCGACTAGAAGCTGCTTATTACATTAAATAAGAATTTAATTTAGGTTTAATGAAGGCCAACCACCTCTTTCCAAAAAAATCTTCTTTTACTAACAAGTAACAATAAAAATTAAATTCAATAAGTAAACTAGGACGAAATATCACAAAATTATTCAGATCTAAAACAAAAAATTGAGGAACACTTCCAAAAATATTCAAAAAACACCTCAATCTTTTCTTATTACATTGTATTTCTCTAGAGACGAGTCTTCAGGTGTATGTGTACGTGGGGGTGGGGGGTGGGGGGGGGGATACACCTGAGTTGCAATAGTCAGTAGTTACTTAGTTTGCTGGCTGAATAAATTCAGGTTGCTAAATAAACTTTCGGATCGAGTGGGCTGAGTGATTTAGTATATTGAATACTATTGACTGACTGAAGTCTTCGCGGAAAGATGTGTTCTTTGTCATTTAATGCTCGTAAATTTTGTGTATTCTTCAATTTGATTTTCTCTCAGTTTATAGAGGTGAGCTATGGATAGATCCGTTGGAGACGAACTATCCACGTATCACTCTCTTTGGGTAGCTAACGGCTCTTTTGAAATTGTGCAGAGTCTACCCTCTTTTTCATGAAAGTAGTTGACTTGCAGCTTTTTACCAGTACTTTGACAGTTGGCTGCATGTCATTGGTCGAGGTGTAGAAAGTTGTTGAGACATTCAAACTTCAAGGCAGATACTGAAGCTGACTTCTCTGATGTGTACAACCATGGACAACTCTACTGATTTAAATTTGAAAACCTCTAACATTTAATGAAACTGTTAGGCCGCCTGCTGAGTCCAACTCTACTGAAGGTCGACTCTGAGTTCAGTAAACTGCTCCTGCTGACTCTTTCAGTATGCTGCTCCTGCTGAGTCCAGCACTACTGAATCTGAACACCTCTCAGTGTGCTGCTCTTGCTGAGTCCAGCACTACTGAATCTTCACTCCATGGTATTGAGGCGGATAGTCTACTAAGGTTCAGCAGATAGAACTTCTGAGCCTGGATTTGATGATGCCAAAACCTAACACTACAAACTATCAGATAAAGACTCCTTACAAATATTACGAGAAGAATCAGTGGAGTTGTACGTCTAGTTCTATCCATACAAATATTACAAGAAGAATCTTTTGGTCATATTTCTATTCTACTGAGGACCGTCCAGTAGAGTGCACTCTACTGAACTCTTACTGAACGGTACTGAATTCTGACATCAGTCATATTTGTATTGACATCAGCAAAATGTTTTTGTCATGTTTCTCCGTCCTTTTTCTTTTCTTTTCTTGCGTGAGGGCACACAATGGTGGGTTTAAGTGTAAGGAGGGAGGTCTTTACGTCGTTTCACTTTGTATCGTCCTTTCTTTAGCATCGTCGAAGCATGCCAAAAAATTGATGTTTTTGATGCACTCTTGTTCTTTGTTTAAGCATGTTTGATTTGTGCTTTATGTTTCAATATGCAAGCATGTTAGTTGTTGTGAAGAGTAGGACTTGGTGCACATTTGTATGTAATTTGGGATGACGAATAATAAGTAAATTGTGGATCGAATTTTACACACACTCCGTATATTAGACTTGAGCCTTTAAAGTAGGACACTTCCTACTAATTTCTTTGAGAGTGTCCACGAAGTTGCAATAAATGTGAATCACTTGTGATGTGTGATAGGAGGCACTAGGGATTAAACCATATGGCCGCGACAATGCTTTCCTACCTTACATTATCCCCTAGTGAACTAATTTGAGCATTGCCCGATTCTTTGATTTAGTCAGAAAATATTAACCGAGGACTTTTTAGCTTTCTCTTGTCTCGTGTCATTGCATGTTTAACACGCTTTTGTGAGATTGATCTTCTTATATATCCTTTGCCTACCTAGTTTGTTTGCTACGAAATTAATTATTGGTCTGAATTGTGTATGAATAGCAATATCTAAGGACCGATCATATTTGTACCCAGAGTTTCGTGAATAGTGAACAGTGCTAATTCAAAAAAAAAAAAAAAAAACATGGGAAAATCAGCTTAATTGAAGGGTACTTGTTGTTATATTAAGTAGCATTTGATGTGTAATTCTTTAGTGGTGTGCATTGTTTATTTACTCTTGATTATCTCATTTTAAGCAAGTATGACATGCATGATATTGATATACATTTGTTGGAGCTTAGAACCCCTAGGGACCTTACCAACGAAAATTTGTTTATGTCCTAAGCCTCGTTACAACCAAAGAGAAAGGCCTCCTTGATATTGCAGTTGTGACAATCTTTTATCATAACAGAGTGGACTATGTTCTTTGAGTGGCTTGATCGGACCTAGATTAGAGAGTGTTGAGTGAACCGTGAGGATGATCCACTTTTGCTTAGGTTTTTGACCAAGTTGATATTTGTGTGCCTTGTCTGAAATTTGCAATTCTACTTGTTTGATGAGATTCATATTTGCATGGTTTGACATGTTTGGCTAGTTCTTTGAGTGTGGAGATCATGGATATGATTGACATTACTTCTTGTTCTTGTTTTTGTTTCTTTTCTTGTCTTTGTTTTTGTCTTTGTTTCGAGTCTGTCTTTTCCTTGTCTTTTTTTGTCTTATTTTCGTTCTGTGCCTTTTTATTTTGAGTCTTGAGTCTTGGGGATTGACTGAATTTGAATAATACGTATTCTTTTGTGTTTTTTATACTTGAAGGCAAGTATAGTTCAAGTGTAAGGAGGTTTGATGAGTCTAATTCGTACTATACAAATTGTGTCTGTTTTGGCGCCCACATGGCCAGTTGGACCGTATTTTCTGTGCTGTCTTGCAGATTTTAGTGCTGACGCGGCGATGACAAGATGCTGAGGTGGCAGACACGAATTTGGGGTTAAAAGATTGATTTTTGGACGAAATTATAGAGAAGGAAGGTGGAGGATAAGGAAAGAGATGATATGGAAAGAATTGGATATGATTTATCTAATTAATATATTTCCATATTGGATATAAAAACCCTACTTCTACAAGGAAAATGAGCCGCCTTATATATAGGAGAGGAGACGAACTAAAATAGTATCATCTTTACACCATTCCAAGAACGAGAGAGAGAGAGAGAGAGCCGAGTTATAGATTTATTCATTTCGTTCTAGTTCGGATTTGGAGACACAAACACAATTTTACTTCCGTTTCTTAGTTTAGCCTTGGAGATTTTGGTTTGTGCGTATCATTTGGATGATTTGGATTCTTTATGTTGGTATTTTCTAATCCTTTAGTTTTAATTTCGTTTTCATTTGTGTTCTAAATCAATTCGTCAAGTTGTTATAATTTTCGTGTGTTTTATTTCCGATTTTCAACATGTTTAGTGTTCTGCTTAGTAAATCGGTCCACCCGGCCAGTCGGGCCGATATGCGTGGCTAAGTCATTTAGGGCCGGCGAGATGTGAAACACACACTACCATTATTTCGTGAGACTAAGGCTTTATAATTAATCACTTACGTTCCGAATTAATCTTGGTTAATTAATTAGATTAGTTAATTTAGGTTTGATAACCCTAGGTTAATTTAATTCGTAGCTAATTTAGTACTTCTATCGTTTCTCGTGAGATTAGGCTAAATAAGTAGCAAAATTATTCTTAGAACAATATGATTAATTTGGTAGGAGACTATTAGATGCCCACCATAGGAGTAGGCTCCTAAATTGGGTTCCCTTAGTTCTTAAATCTGATTAGGTGTTAAATCTATTGATTGCCCACCAACGTAGGTTGCATCTAATTTAGAGAAGTAGTCGTTTCAATGCCCACCATGGCGATTACCGAATAATTAAGGGGGAATAGGGGATGTGTCGTTTAATTACGACGTCCTACAACTAATTTACTCGATTGTGTGTGTGTGAATCATCTTGCTAGACCTATTTTCTTGCATTAATTTACTCCGTTTTCATTTCTTCCAGATTTTAATTCCTTGTTTTAGTCATAGATAAAAATCCAAAATTGCGTAGTCGCTAACCAAACCTTGATTAATAGGAATTTAAGTTTAAAAATCTTCATTCTCTCGTGCTCGATACTGTTTGCTATACTAATTTAAGTTCTAGCAATTTTGCAGGATTTATTTGGTAAAAACAATGATCACCATGCATGTAGATGTGTAGATATATATTATAAATTATAATAATAAATAAAATACTAGCGTAAATCTAAAAAAAAAAAGTTCAACTGATAATCATAAAACGTTTACAGTCAACTAAACATGCCAAAACGGACAGGAACATCAGCTGCCTTGAGCCAGTCCTCTCCCCGCAGGAACGGACCTACCGTGAACTTCAACGCCTCGTCCCGTTTCATGATCTTGTGCCCTGCCCAAGTCACACGATCTTTGGTATTCGATCCGGGGCCTTTGTTGCTGAACTCCGCGAAATACAGAGTTTTCAACGCGAAATCTCCGCTCCATTCCTTCCATCCCTCGGGCTGTATCACATCGCCGATGTCTGTCTCCATGATGATCGTCCTCGAGTACTCCTTCCATGGCCTACCCAGATAGCTCTTGATATTCGCCTTCTCTGGCTCTAGCGTCTCATCTGCGAGGATCTTGCAGTTCTGCAGCACAGTGCCAGTTGTCTCCCTCTTATCCACCCTAGCTTGAGCCACCACCACGTTCTGCTGATTCTTCACCGGCTTCCGGAGGTAGATCATACAGTTTTGGAATACAGCCGCAGCGTCTCCGAATATGAAGTCCACCGTTCCAGTGATGTAGCAGCTCCGGTAGAACTGTCTGTGTGTTTGGGCGAATAAGGTGCCTTTGTATCCTTCCATTCTGCAGTTCACGAAAATTGATCGATCGGATTGGACTTTAAGAGCCACTGCTTGATGCTTATCTGGCCCTGCCGTGTTTCGGAATCCCAGGGATTGCGCCATGAATCCAGCTCCGATAACGGCTGCAGTTGATCCATGTTAATATCATTTGTTGTGGGATTATGATTATTTTTATTTTTAATTTTTTCTAGTTTTGATGTTCTTACCAAATGATGCAGTCTCGTATGTCGGAACTCCATCCACGTAATTCTTGCTTCCGGTGATGATACTCTTCTGGGATCCATCCCCATACACTGTTACATTTACCATGTCTTTGGAAATAACCACTGCCTCGTCGTAGACGCCTTCTTTCACATAAATCACGTACCTGCAATATCAAGAACCGTAAATGGCTAAATATTTACCTAATTGAATGAAAAAGAAAAACGAAAAAAATCAGTCACATACCGTCCTTTAAATGCCTTAGGCATTGCTTTGAGAGCTTCATTAATATTTGTGAAATTTCCAGAGTTGTCTTTGGCGACGGTGACATTCGGCGTGAATTTTGCGACGTCCGCTTTCAAACTCCTACGTTGTTCTTGATACATCCATGTTGGATAGCCCGCGTTATCGAAACTCAAAAGTTTCCGTTGTGAATCGGCAGAGGTTGCGTGTTTGGAGATGACGGAGGAGACACCGGAGACGACGGCAAGAGCGTTGCTGCCAAGCATCATGATGTTCTTCAAGAGCTTCTTCATATCTTCCTTATCCGACCCCTCGGGGAAGCCGTCGATGCACGTCTGCTGATACGAAACGACGGCGCTTAGCCAGTTGTTCATTTCATGCTTCACCGACGAAAGCTTCGACGAGTCCTTCCCCTTGATGCTCGAAATCGAGCTGCTGAGCTCCTCTTTAGTGTCCTTGAACAACACCAAGCAATCATTAAACGCCGCCTTGTTTAACGGAGTATCAAATTTCATATCCTTAGATTGCTTGATGACGTCGTCGATCTCATGGGAGGTGGCAGCGAGAGAGGCTTTGAGGATTTCCATGGGCGTTACATTGGAATTGTTCTTGATCTCCTTCAGTATACTGCTCTCGCAAGTCTTCTTGTAGTCCGCATTGGCGCATACCGACTTCACTACGCCTTGAGCCGTCTTAGGGGCTGGCGGGGAGGACGGACGTTGGCCATCGGAGGAGTCGCGTTGGTTGCTTTTGTAGATGGCGAAACAGACACCAGCGGCAGCTAGGAGTATGACGATGACGCTGATGACGAAGGCCAAGATGAGGCGTTGCTTGAACTTCTGCTTCTTCTCCTCCTGACGACGTTGGGAGATGAGGTCAAAGTCTTGGAATGCCATTGATGTAATTATTCAGCTCTGCCTTGGATGAAGCCCAAGGCAGAGTTGAATGAAAGAAACGTTTATGTACGTGATCTTGTGATGTTGTTTATATCGGATTTTCATTTATTCTTATCCATGCATGAACCAATCGTACGTAGCATTCTTTTGCAACTCACGTTTGGTTTGGAGGATTTTTAGGAGGTCAGCCAAAAATAGTTGGACGATGGTTGATGTCTGTTCAGATGAGGAAAGATATTATTATCCTCTGTACTATACTTAGGGTGTAATCATCTTATAAAATACAAAATCTATTTAGCAAAAATGTTCAAAATACAAAAGTGGATCGTACGTAGGATCTCAATTCAATTTAGTATGTGTTGAATATCTTTTCCATTGAAGTCGTAAAATGAAAAGAATTATAGAGTCGTGAATTCACGTATTATTCTAATTTTTGCACGTCCCCCCATCCATGTAAAATTGTAATTGGAGCTACAGTATTAAACGCTTCTTTTTTGTGATCGCTACACATCATCGAAAATAGTGGATAGTCCTAACTTGTCGCTCCCATAACAACTTCCCAACAAAGTATGTGAACAAATTGTGCATTTTCTTTCTTGCGTCTTGCTTGATTTATTTGAAGAAGTATACTTATACATTTTGATCCTACTAGGATATTGGTCTGCTTGATTTCAGAAAATGTCTTTCTAAACTGTTTTTATTTGTCCGTGCTTCAGTTCCAAATGGACGACGGATCTCATTGAAGACACAGAAATCTCACTTTCTCTCTCTATGATTTATCGAAAATAATGAGTTAAATCCTGGTTATTTTCTATCCCCTTATCCCTATTTATAGATATTTTACACAATTTTAGCTCACAAAAAGTCGAATTAAAGTATTAATAAAAGAACTATATAATTATACCTTAATTATCCCTTTTATCAAATTAATATTACCTTAATTACATAAAAATAACGTATACCACTACTTAAAGAATCAACAAACAACAACCAAGAGGTCATGAGTTCAATTCCCAAGACCAGCTAGGTGTTGTCATCACTCTGTCACATTAAGGGTGGTTGAACCCTCCTGTGTGGTTTGCGGGCTCTACGCACAAGGAGCGTGGTTTACCTAGTGCGCACCGAAGGTAACGGGCCGGGGTTTCATGAATAAAAAAAAAAAAAAAAACAAACAACCAACAAGCTGTCCCCTTGGGATGACAAAGTTGGTGAAGGTGCTTAGCCGGGACCGATAAGTCTCCGGGTTCGAATCCCACATAAAGCAACTTTGTGGAGCCTATCACCTATGGTTAGCCTAGGGTGGTTGAACTATTCTGTGTGGTTTGCAGGCTACTGCACAAGGAGCGGAGTTTACCCAGAACGCACCGAAAGTAGCGGCTGCGGGTTCCACGTATCAAAAAAATAAATTCACAAATATAAATTTATTACATTAGAGAATTTATGTGGACTTACATTTTTATCTTAAATGTGATTTAGTGGGTGTTTGGAGTAGCTGAAGCATATTGATAAGTGCTGAAAACGGCTGAAAGCTGTTGATTTGAGAATTTATAGATATTTTGAAATAAGTGCTGAAAGCTGCTGAAAGTGTGAAAAATAATGTTTGGAAAACTGCTGATATCAGTAGCTTATTTTAAGTTTTTAAATAAAATATTCGTTTTACCCTCAATGTTATTAAATAATTATAATTTATAATAAATAAATATTATTAATTTGTACTCCCTCCGTCCCATTATTAGTGGCCACCTTTCCTAATTCGGATGTCCCGCTATTAGTGGCGACGTCCCAAATTGGTAAAAATTTACCACTCTCTTTCCTACTTTATCATCTTATCTCTCCTACTTTATCATCTACTTTCATTACTATATTCATTTCTCTCTCCTACTTTATCATCTTCTCTCTCCTACACTCTCATTATCACACTCATCTCTCTCTCCTACTTTATTATCTACTCATCTCTCATAGTTTATTACATATTCCCTTAATTCCCGTGCCGAAAAGAAAGGCGCCACTAATAATGAGACGGAGGGAGTATATTATATAAATTTATAATATATCATATATTAACATAAACATATCATACTATTATATTTTAAATATTATTTATTTGCTTAAAATTCATAATATTTTTATATAATTTTAATAATTATGTAGCTAAGCAATAATTATCATTAAATGAAAATAGAAAAATAATACTCCCTCCGTCCCGCCCGACATGGCTTAATAGGTTTGGGCACGGTTATTAAAAATAGTAGGTAGTTGTGTGTAAAGTGGTATAAAGTCGTGGGACCCATTAGAATTTATTAGAGTATTATTTTAGTTAGTGGCCAAGTCAAGTGGGACAATGAAAAAGACGAAAGAAGCCAAGTCGGGTGGGACGGAGGGTTTATTAATTTAAAATTCAAAATTTTCAGAACCCATTATTTTAATTAATAAATATTTAATTATATATAATTTTAATAATAATTATGTCCTTAAACTTGAAGAATTTATAAACAATAAATATAAAATAAATTTTATCAAATTACTAACTAATATATTATAATATAATTATAATTAAATTTCTAACTAAGAAAAATATTAATTTTAAAATTAATATTTTTTTGAGACTTATAGAAATATTTAAACGATAAAATAGTCCAACAAATTAGAGAAGTTGTAAGCTGCAGCTGAAAGCTGAGTTATAGCAGCTTAAGCAGCTTCTCTATTTTGACTATATTTGGTAGGAAATTTCTGCTGAAAATTGGATGTTCCAAACACACCAGCTGCAGCTGAAAGGTATAAGTTGCAGTTGAAAGCTGTTCAAACACCACCTTAGACACTACAACAAAATTGAGTTTTTGCTAACACCTTTTTTTACTTCATTTTATATGTGCAGCAAAATCCTTTAGCAATATTATTTATTTGCCCCCCTTTAACGCTGACCAGGCGTGGGGAAAAGTCCGTCGCGGTAAAAAAGAAAACGTCCCTTAAGGATTTCACGGCACTTCAAAACTCCTGCTAAAAATACCACTAGAAGTTGTAAAAAGTGCTGGCATGTGTCTAATAGTCTATGTTATTAAACCCGGCCCGGTCATTGATAAGGAAAAATTAATTTTAGTGGTTTAACCGGTCGAACCGGTCAAATCGGTGGGTCAACCCGGTGTAATATAATAAATATTAAATATCTTTTAATAATACAAATAAATAAAATAAATAACTTAAAAATATAAAAAACCTAATATTAATATAATTTGAAGTCAAAAATTAACCTAGTATTTTCCATGTCCAAACTTCATAAATAGAATTATTACATTAGAGATTTAAAATTTAAATTTAATTTTTTTTAATTAATATTACCGGGTCAACCGGATCAACCGATTACCGGTTACCGAGTCAACCGGCCGGTTCCGGCGGGTCGTACCGGGTCAAAGGCCAAAACCGGTTTTTTATTGGCCCGACCCGGATTTTTCACCGGGTCACAGTTGAACCGGGTCAACCGGCCGGGCCGGGCCGGGTTTAATAACATAGCTAATAGTACTTGCATAAAAATGCGGCAAAACAAGCTGAATATATAATTTATATTTATATTTAAATTTATTTTTTATATAATCCTTAAAATCATTTTACGTGTCAGTACACATAGTCTAACACCATCCTTCAATATTTAAGACTATTTTGGGTACAAAATATATAATAATACAACATTTCTTCACTATGTATCCTCAACTCAATACAGATAAACCAAGAGGAGTTGACTAGCTCAATAATACAACCACGAAAAAACAAGCAAAACTTCTAAGCCATGTTTATAGCATTTTTCAGTTTGCTAATGTGCACTACAAAAGCTGATTAAATATCCTCGAGATGTCGAGTTGCCAAATCCATTCAACGTGCTGAGAAACTCTTTTTCTGGACTTGAAAAATACACAAAATATCTAATGAAAAATGATGTTTCGGAAGGATGCTGGACCAAGAATCGTGAGTGATGCGGGACCAAGGCCCTTGCAAGTGTACATAAGGCGAAAGCATTTGGAGAGCGGGTCCAGCCGTGGCTAAACAAAGAAGGATGAGCAATGCGGATGAAGTGGTTTATGGAATAAACGATTTTAACTCAATTATAGTTTCTCATTTATAGCTGAACCTGAAGCTTGTTTGTTGGCGAAGAACGACAACAGAACGGGGTGGCTCTGGCAAAGAAGACTGAGCCATTTTAACTTCAAGACGCTCAACAAACTAGCAAGAAACGCTCTAGCAAGAGGACTGCCGAATGAAGTATTCAGCAAATACACTCAGTGTGAAGCATGTCTGAAGGGAAAGCAAACAAAGAATCAAAATCCACCTATTCCATCGCCTTCCACTGATGGAATCCTTCAGCTGCTACCTATGGATTTATTCGGTCCAGTCTCTCCGGTGACGATCATAGGCAAAAAGTATGCTTTAGTGGTCATTGATGACTACTCGCGCTACACATGGGTCATATTTATTGCCAACAAGTCTGATGTTAAAACAGAGTTACCTACGCTTCTAAAAAAGCTCAGTGTCGAGAAGAACAACAAGATTATAAAGATACGTTCAGACAGAGGAACTGAGTTCCTGAATTCAATGGTGGAGGAGTTATGCAAAGCTGAAGGCATAGAGCATGAGACGTCTACCACGCACACGCCTCAACAAAATGAGGTTGCTGAAAGGAAGAATAGAACACTCAAAGAAGCAGCAAGAACCCTGCTCGCAGACTCAGGACTCCCAACCAAATTCTGGGCAGAATCAACTAACACTGCATGTTACACTCAGAACAGATCTCTACTGACTAAGCAGCATAAGAAGACACCATATGAACTATGGAATGGCAGGAAGCCTTCTTTATCTTATTTCCATATTTTTTTGGGTGCTAATGTTTATCCACAATAATGGGAGGATCAGCTGAAGACCTTTGATAGCAAGTCAGACCAGGGAGTGTTCTTAGGATACTCCCGGGTCAGCAAAGCCTTCAAAGTTTTTAACTACTGGACCCTTTGAGTGGAGGAAAGCCCTCATGTTGTTTTTAATGAGTTTGCTACTGAAGAAAGGAGCATGAACTCTAAATCAGAGTCTGAGGACATCAGTAAGCAGCTACAGGATGTAAGCCTGAAAGATAAAGTTGAAAAAATCCAGCTATGTTGGGATGATGATTCAGAAGAGGAAAGTGAAGATAAGACAACTGAATCTCAGCCAGCAGCAGAAGTAGCTGAACAGATTGACTCTACTGAACAGAGTCAATCCCAGGTAACTCAGGTCGATGAAGAAACCCAAGTGGTAAATTAGACCTCTACTGAGGATAATAATTCAGGGGGAACAAATGAAGTTCATGAGCTAAATGCCCCTGAACCTGGTGACTCAGTAGACCCAACTCTCGTAACTGAATTGCTTCAATCTCAGAATAGTACAACTGAAATTCCTAACTCACCTACTATCTGTGTTGAACAAATCCTAGATGAAGAGCTGAAATATCGTCGATCGTGGCTGGACGCTCACACTTCTGACTTGATTATTGGAGATCCTTCAGCAAGCGTAAATACAAGATCCAGATTCTGTCAGGGAGAAATCGCATTATATTCCTACTTCATGTATACTAAAGAATCTCAGTCAGTTGATGACGCACTCAAGGATGCTGATTGGATCGTAGCCATGCAGGAGGAGCTGAATCAGTTCACGAGAAATGAAGTATGGGAGCTTGTTGATAGACCCCGGCATCAATATATGATTGGAACTAAATGGGTCTTCAAGAACAAGCGAGATGAAAACAACGTTATAGTAAGAAACAAAGCAAGACTCGTGGCAAAAGGCTACTGTCAAGCCGAAGTGATAGATTTTGATGAAACTTTTGCTCCAGTTGCAAGATTGGAGGCAATCAGACTATTCCTAGCCTACGCAACACATCAGCGATTCAGAGTTTATCAAATGGATGTGAAGTATGCGTTCTTGAACGGTGTGCTGAAAGAAGAAGTCTATGTAGAATAGCCTCCCGGCTTTCAGCAGGGACATCAGGTCTACAGACTCAGAAAGGCTCTGTACGGGTTAAAACAAGCACCTAGGGCTTGGTACGATACCCTGTCCGAGTTTCTTCTTCAGAAAGGTTTTCAGAAGGGCACAATAGACCGCATATTATTCAACATTCAACTAGAAAACAACATTTTACTTGTGCAGATCTACATAGATGACATAATCTTCGGATCGAAGAACGTCATCATGTGACAACAATTTGAGAAAATGATGAAGGATACGAGATGTCAATGATGGGAGAGATGAATTATTTCCTCGGCTTTCAAGTCAAACAATTTGAGAAGGGAACATTCATCAATCAAGGCAAATACACTCGAGACCTCATCAAGAAATTCGGTTGCACATCCGGCAAACCAATCAAGATCCTGATGAACACGAATTTGAAAATTGATCTTGATAAAGAGGGAGTATCAGTAGACCATACTGAATTTCGTGCTATTATTAGTTCATTATTATATCTAACTGCTACCCGACCTGACATAACTTATGCTGTAGGTGTCTGCGCTCGATTTCAGGCGAATCCCAAGCAGAGTCACATGGACTCAGCAAAGAAGATTCTCCGCTATCTCAGAGGAACACCTGGCATGGGTTTATGGTATCTAGCTGATGATAATAATGAACTAACTGGTTATTCTGATGCTGACTATGCAGGATGTAGAATTGACCGAAAGTCAACTTCTGGAACTTGTCAGTTCCTTGGCAGTAAGCTGATTTCGTGGTTCTCAAAGAAACAACTTTCAGTAGCGATGTCAACTACTGAAGTTGAATATAAAGGCTGCCGGAAGTTGCTGTGCCCAAATCCTTTGGCTGAGACAGCAGCTACGCGATTATGATGGCATTCAGAATGAAGTGTCGATCTTCTGCGATAGCTCCAGTGCAATTGCAATCACTCAGAACCCTGTACTTCATACTAGATGCAAGCACGTGGATATAAGACACCACTTCATTCGTGATCATGTCGAAAAGAAGGATATCAGGATGGAGAAGATCCATACTGACCGACAAAGGGTAGATATTCTGACCAAGCCTCTAGCTGAAACCAAATTCAAAGAACTTTCAGTAAAGCTAGGTCTGTTGGACCCTACTGAATCCAGTTAGTAAGTGGATTCAAGAGAGGAGCATTCAGCAAGGGGGAATGTTCACTCTCAATAGTGAATAAATTCAGTACGTAGAGACTCAGCAACCATCTACACGAGGTATCAGCTGACTACGATGTTCAGCTGACAAGTTTGCGTATCTCTACTCAGTAGCCAATGAAATATTATGAACATTAATGATTCAGATTCAGCTTCGTATTCAATGCCTTAGAAAATGTCATGTAATATAACGGTTTACATTTAATACACGACATCCTATGTAAAGCATGCTGAACTCTGCGGCGCATTAAATGCATGTCGAATGAAGTTACTTCTTTGGCTGGTTACAACTGTATTTTAACTTAGGCAGCTAAATTGATCATTGCCTATTTTATACCATTATATCATAGTCGTCCATCTCATAAAGCAGATTTAAACTGAACCGTGGATTTTTAACTGTTCATCTTCTTTAACATATAAAAACACGTTCAAAGTTTAGAAACCTCCATTTTACTCTGCAAATTTTCACAACCCTAGATTTTCTGAGAAAAGCCTTCTTCTATTTGCAATCTTCTATTTCAATCTCTCAGAAAAACTTTGGTAAATCTTTAATGATTATTCAGCATCGTATATGATCTTTATAATATTTTTCGTTCGATACTGATATTTGTCGTTTGCAGATTATTAAAACATGACAGGAAGGGATGTTATTGGTCCTGCGAACATGACTGAAATCCTCGAGAAGGACCGCATGTGGTTTGAGCCGATGATGGAGTTCGACTCATGCGATCTTGATTTCATGGAGGAAATCTTTGACGCACTGAGGGCGACATGACTGGAGGGTGTTCTGTCAAGGAAGGCATCATACTTCCTCCCACGATAGATCGCTGAGTTATATCTGAACTCAGAGTCAGTAGAAGGGGACATCCGATGTCGGTTCATTACTCATTTTATTGGAGACCCCGCCCGCCCTATACCGGAGATCAAACTGATGTCCATCAAGGAAGCACTTCAGCAAAGCTTCTAACTTCCGAGCAAAGGGTTCAGTACAGTGGGCTATAAAGACGACTTTATGGATTAGTACTTAGAGATTTTCTGCGGGAAGCCTACAACATTCAGAGCTGCCTTCCCAAAGAATGCCATGCTCCCACAGTTCAGAGCATTTGCCTATATCGTGACTCAGATACTGACGAGTCAGGCCAGCACGTTTGACCAAGTATCGAGGCCGAAGATTCAGGTGATGATGGCCATTCATGACCAAGCGAAGATTAACTGGGTAGAATTCTTCTTGAAGGAGTTTATGACTCAGGCCGCGAAGTTCGATCATTCCAACAACTGCCTGTCTGTCAAAGGAAAACTCTTATACGACACGAAGCTCTCAGTTATGATTGAGGATTTATGTGGAGCTGGCAATGTCGTCTATGCTGACAAAATATATTTTAATCCGAAAAAGTGAGATTCCAGAGCAGGGCAGCGGCCCTTCAGCAAATTGGTTCAGGGCCTGCTGAGCCTAAGCCCAGCTCTCAGAAGACCTCAACACCTTCCAAGAAGAGGTCGCCTCCGAAGTATGCTCATAAGACACCGATCAAGAGACTGAAGAAAGTCAGTGAGGTCGTTATTGCACCTCCTTTACAACTAAGGGACGAGGCTGAGTCCTCTGAGAAGACTCTGTCAGCGGAGAAGGCCATCTCCACTGAACAAGGAGAAGCTGTGGACCAAGGGGCAGAAGCTGAACCCACCATTCCTACTGATCAAATCCCCTTGGATATCCCACCACTCAACAGCATCCCATCTGCTGAAAAACAATAGTCTCCAATAGAGGTCGAAGACTCGGAGACTGCTTCAGAGTCAGAATCAATCGGGATGGAGGCTTCAGCATTACAATCAAGAGCTTCCCGAGAGATTCCTAAAAACATTCCGGAGATAGCCAGCCATACAGATCTGATCATATTACCGAGGCAGGCTAGGCTCTACACTTTGATTCGATTCCAGGAGTGGTCAACACTGAACAAGTTAATCCAACACCACTCCGGCGAACAACTCCATGAAGAGGAGTTGATGATAAGGGAGAAGATAGGCTATTCAGAGCCAGCTGATATCTGCTCCTTAGAAGATCTGAGGGCGGCCATGCTCGCCATGCTGAACGATCGTCAACCCACTTCAGCGACGGCTCCCTTAAATGGGTCTGATCCTGACGATCAGGGCCTACCCCGTGATTCAGGCCCTGAGAAGCCTGATGAGGGAACTCAACTGGAGAAGGATGCTCCTACTCAATCTGTTGAACCTCCTCTTAGCATCCTTGCTCCAGGCCAGTCGGCGGCTGGTACCTCTAAGTCGACGGAGCCAGAACAACTGTTGCTGGGGTCTGCATTCGAGGTAGCGCCCAGCCCAAAGAGCCAACGCTCGAAGTCAGTGGCCAGGGCACTGAGGAGTCAAGGCACTCAGAATAGACTCCTTGCCCACGCCATCCACAAGACGTGGAGGCAGTCTACACAGGCTCAGAGTGCAGAGATAAAGGGGCTCAGGACTTCAATTCAAAATACGCCTGCCCCTGACTTCTCAACTATCTTGACAAATGCACTTGCCACTCAGAGAGCCAACTTCGAAGAGCAACAAAAGTTGATGGAAGCTGCCCAAGTCAAACTTCTTGAAGAATACAAGGCAGCCAAGACAGCTCACACTGAATCCGTGTCTTTTCTAACTCACGCCTCCGAGCTCAGACTTCAACTATTCAGAAGGCCATAGAAGATAGAGTGGATCAGAAGTTGCTGTCTATTCAGACTGCGGTGGAGAACTCTCACAAAAAGTACAACAAAGAATTAACGGATGAAAGGAACAAACTCTACGAGAGGGTTGTCAAGCTGCAAGATGCATTAGACAAACTTGCCTCAGCTTACACCAGTCTAGACAAGATGGTACATATACCTACCCTTGGATTATTTGTTGATGCCAAAAAGGGGGAAGGAAAGGAAAAGGTACCCAGAGTACCAAGAGGAGTAAGGACAGTGGCAGGAGCATCTCAGACTCAACAATCAGCTCCCACTGCTCCCACTACTCAGACTGCACAGGGTGAGGCCCAGGGTGTCTCAGCAGCAAGGGTTGTAGTGCCTGCTGAGACCGGCCCAAGTGGCTCAGGACCCAAGGAATCTGCTACTCAGGCAACTCAGACTCCCAGTGACATTATCAAGGAAATTGCCGAGTGTTGGTCCCGAGTGTACGGTCAGGTGTAGGGGGGGGGTGAATACACCTGATTCGATTTCTCAATTTCGAACTTGAACAGTCCTATTCAGGATGGTGTCTGTCTGAAACAGTTCAGCAGACTAGACAACTGTTCTGAATCGAGATAAAGGTTAAAAGAGTACTGACTCAGCTGAGATCTGCTAACTGACTAGGTCAGAATTCAGTATCGTTCAGTGAGAGTTCAGTGTGCGGAATTGTGTAGGCCCAAATCAATTTTTGTGAGAAAACGTTTTAAGTCTCAGTTCAGTAGATTTAAAAGTTCAGTATGATGAGACAGTTGATTGATTTAAATATGATGTTCAGTATGAATAGTAAAATCAATGCAACAGTTAAGAAAGCAGTAAGAGACACAGGATTTTTAAAGTGGTTCGGATATCGCTCAAATCCTACGTCCACTGTCCCGAATGATCAGGAGGCTATTTATTATCCTGAGTTAGTCTCAGTCAGCTTGCACACTGGGCAAAGCCGCGTCTTGGTTTTTATACTGATCCAAGTCTCAGTTTACAACACTATCAAACTTAAAGTGTTTGACAAACTTCTCCAACAGTGAAGGAGTCCTTATACAATGAGGATTGGGTTCAAATGTGAACTCCTTCGTCTAAGCTATGGATATAACAAGTGAGCTTAGGGTTAGAGGGATAAGGAACGAGAATGTAGCTATCTAGAGCGACGAACAGCTGAGGGTTTAGCTATAGGTTCGTGTCAGTCGCTTGGATACTAGAAGCTTATGTCGGTTCAGCTTGGTTCCTTTTGAGCTGGATGTAGTCTTTCACCGGAGATAACTCGGTTGTTTCTTGCGGAGGACTTAGTCATTAATTTCGCTCGTTTGAATGCTTTCTCGTGTTCTAGGCGCGCATTCTCTCTTAAATCTTGAATGATCCCTCTATTTATAGAGCAGAGATTGAAATAGATCCGTTGGAGACGATCTTCTTCTCTCTCTCTCCTTTTTGGTAGCAAACGGCTCTTTTGGTGTAGGTAACGGTGTACTTTCCCACCTTTTTAGGTAAAAGGTTGGTGCGGCTTTAGCGGTGAGAAGACACGTGTATGTTTGTCATTCGTTGAGGTGAATGAAGTGGTTGAGACAGCACAAACTTCGAGACAGACTGAAGCTGACTTCTCTCTTCCTCGTACATGACAATGCTGATTGTCTTTCAAAAGATTCTGACAGTCCTGAAGACTATCTGCCGTTGCTGAGTCTGACCTTGTATTCAGTAGATAGACTGTTGAGATAAGTCTATTGAAGATCAGCTCTGAGTTCAGTGAACTACTCCTGCTGAGTTCAGTTCAACTGACTCTCTCAGTATACTGCTCCTGCTGAGTCTAATATCACTGAGTCTTTCAGTATACTGCTCCTGCTGAGTCCAGTATCACTGAGTCTTCTGTACTGGTGCTAAGGCAAATAAGCTACTGAGCGCCTTGACCAGAGCAGAGTGTCTACTGAGTCTGAAACCTCAGAGACAAATACAAATACAAAGGAATGGTTCACCAATCGAGATAGGGTTTTGGGATCTTCAAATCTTCTCAACGGTTCGGAGCACGAGGCTACCGAGCATGATTCGATATGGAAGATAAGAGTCATTTCCCACAAGTATGGTCATGCCGAGGATTGAATCATCACCCAACAATTTCCCCCTATTTGATGATGCCAAAACCTATCATCTATGTCCTATCAACTATGCTAAACACTAACTTACTCGGGAACGAGCTCCTTACAAATATTACAAGTAGGATCGGTGGGTTATGCGGTATGTGCTAGACTATCGAGGGAGACGGGGCGGAACAAATTTCCCCCTTTACAATAATTTCCCCCATGCAACAATTTCCCTTAAGAGAAATAATAACTCTCCGAAAGTCTAGTCTATCGGAGATCTAACCGAGCAAAAACCGACAAGTAAATAATCAACGTGTGTGTCGGTAATCACTTCGGTGATTCCGAGTGTTAAAGCATAAAGCAAACACGGCTATTTAGACAACAAGTAGTTGTCGAGCCAAAAGAAGATTTGTATATATATAATACACGGTTCGATACATTACAAATCTTGCTAAGCTAAAAGAAGAACTAAGAGGGAGAACCCTTAAACCTGCTTGAATCCTATTCATGAAACCTTGGGATTTATCTTCAGGCGGTGGAACTCCATACATTCCCGAATGTGTTCTTCCTCGGCTTCGATATTCGGCGAAGTCTGCTTGGATCATCTTGTTCTAGTCCTCTGCTTCAACGCAACATTCTTCACTTCTTGTTCAATCATTCCGAGATGTACTTGAGTCGTCTTGTCTTCCGGGTGGAGGAATGATCCTTGCTTCAGGAACACCGACTACTACCCCTTCGATTCTTGCTCTGTGCGCATATATGGGTAAAGATCGGGTTCGGTAATGGTCATCCACTCGACATAGGCATCGGCCTTAGACATTTCGAGCCGAATCGCCGTAAATAATTTCTCTTGATAAACTCTATCTTGGCCGATTCCCATCTCTCGATTGAACCGAATAGGCATCCATTCGTCCGATCTTGGCCATCTATGTGTTTTCGAGATCGTTTGGCTTCCCGAACCTTCGTATCGATAAGGAATGTCGGCTTTCGAAGGAACTCTCGGCTGGCCTCTTGTTCAAGATGCGTTTCCCGAGTGCCTCAAGGTCTGCCAAATGTATCCTCTGTCGGGCGCCTCTATCTCGTCTAGTTTCCTCTCCTCTCGTAGAGATATCTATCCATCTCGAGCAAATATTTCTTCAATTTCGCATCTTGCTCTTGAGGCTTCGAGGAGCTTGTTCGATTCGGCGAGGGGTACTAGATCTAGATTTGGATGTACCCCTGCCTTTCGCATTCTTCTTCGCTGCTACTTCTTTTCTTTTTCTCTCGTCCTCTTCATACGTTATGATGAGCTTTCTCGGAGGCGATCTAGCGGTTCTCTTTCCTCCTCTCGGATGGAGCTTTAGTCTTTCCTTTGGCGAGGCTTAGACTTTGGCTTGTTAGGCCGCTTCGGCCTCTGCAATTTCTCTGGCCAGCTTCTCATCCGCAGCTATTTGGGCTTCCTCCTCGCCAGATATGTATCTTAATCTCTTTGCTTTGGAGGGGTTGGAATTTTAAGCTTCGTTTGCCCTTGCCTTCTTGAACCGGTGGTGGAATAGGAGCTTCTTCTTCTTCTCGAGTCCTCCACCGCTCTGTTCGGTGTACTCGGCAACCTCCTTAATAATGTCTTTGGGAGTTTGGGTTGTACCGAGTAGTCTCGCTGGGGTCCTCGAGCCACTTGGGCCGGTTTCGGTGTGCTCGCAGCCCGAAACACCCCGGGCCTCACCCTTACGAGACCGAGTTTGAGGCGGCTTCTCGGTACTCTTCTTTCCTTCCCTTTTTCCTTCACTTTCCCCCTTTTTGGCATCATCAATGAGCACCGGGTAGGGACTAGGACTGACTTCTTCAGATTTTTGTAGGAGGTTGACAGCTCATCAAGACGATCGTGGAGCTTAGTCAGAGCCTCATGCAACTCATTCCTTTCCATGGTAAGGTGTTCCTTGTACTTGCTTGTGAGAGAGGTCATCTGCTTCCTTGAAGTCTTTCGGCTTCTCGGTGATCTTGTCTTCCAAGGCCGCTTGGATATTCTCAAGTCTTTGTTCGGTGGCCTCGGATTGTTCGATGATAGCGTCGGTATGAGCCGGTTTAGAGGCCAAAAATTCATCTTGTAGCTTGGCTTGGCTCTCCCGAAAGATCTTGAGCCGAGCTTCGAATTTGACTTGTTCTTGAGCCAACGCTTCGAAATAAGCGTGGAAACATCGGGGCGGGCGATGAAGAGACAGAGGACTTCACCCCCGAATTTCTTTAGTCGTGGCTTGAGCGATGCCGCTTCCATGTCCTATGGATAGCCTTCGTAAGATCTCGATTTTTGATCCCTTGGGCGGTTAAGGCTTTGGCCACTGATCGAGATCGCTTTGCGGTCCGGGCCGGGCGCCGCTTCAAAAGTCGATCGCAAAGCAAGAGCCGAGCGGGCTCGCGGAGGACGAAGCACCAGCCTTGGACTTCTCGGGACCAAGGATACCGAGAGGTGGGGCAGTTTCGGTATGAGTATCCTTGTCCTCGTGGATGTCCCTCATCGGGCTTTCCGGGGCACGAATCACCGGGTGGGTCGTCATGGTCCGACCCATCTCGAGGGTCTTGGGCCGGGAGGCGTCTTGTCGATCATGAATCATGGCCGGCATTGCAGCCCTCGGATTGTCTATTGAGCTGAGGTCTTCGGGCTCGAATAGCCTATCTCCTCTCTCGGTCTCAATTCCTCTTCATGCATGCCGACGAGGAGTAGTGTAGGACAAGGCGCGTAGACGAGGCCACTCCCGATGTCGCAGCAACATGTGGAGCCTTGTTGTTTTGGCGATGAGCAACAAGTCCGAGTAGTCGGCAAGCTCCGGAACTAGTTGTAGAATTTCTCGGGATGCTCTGGATATAATCACCGAAGCTTCCATCCCGATTGATTCACCTTCGGATGCGGTCTCGAGACTCCAAGTCTATGTGTGAAGTCTCGCTCTTCGGTTGGAGGGATCGAGCCGAGTGAAGGGACGAAAAGGGGGCCGTCTAGGCGCCGAATATCTCGCGCTACGAGCTGCGGAAGCATCCCCTTGGTCCCTTTCGGTGGAAACAATCTTTTCCATCGATCGAGTCTTCTCGGAAGACTCGGACTCATCAACCAGTTGCATGGGCCGAGTAGTCTTCTCGGGAGCCTCGTTCGGCGGGCACTTGTAGAACCTCCTCGGAGGCCGGCACCTCAACGGCTTTCTTCGGTTTCTTTGCCGGTGCCTTAGGAGTTTTAGCGGGAGGAGTTCTTTTCTTTGTAGGCGTAGCTCTTTGAGACTTTGATTTTGGAGAGACTGCTGAGGGGTCCCGACCCTATCTGTCGAAGCGCGTCTTTGTCTTGTTGTGAAATCCGACCTTCTTCACATTGAAGTACTCCTTGTCACCGTAGGTGATAGGCTCGAATCCACATAAATCTTCGATCATGATGGACAGTTTTGAGTCCATACTGCAATTTGCCCTTTGCGCTCAACGTGTTCGATGCTTTGTCGAACTTAGCGGCTGAGCCATGAATTCTCGGAGAAAGAACTCCGTCCAATTTATCCGGGCTCGGTCGTATATGGCCATCATTATCCGAATCTTAGGCCTCGACACTGGTCAAACGACCACGCTTGGCTTGTCGGTAGGCTGCGTCACTATATAGGCAAGTGCCCCGAACCGGAGGCAACATGCTTTGTTCTTCGGAAAGGCGGCTACGAATGTAGTGGGCTTTCCACGTAAGACGGTAAGGTATTCATCAACTTGGTCGCCTCGTGTACCCGATCGCATCGGGTCCCTTCGGAGGACGGATCAAAACTCCGCTTCAAGGCATCCTTGATGGACATTTGCTTCAGCTCCATAGTGGCGTTTTGGATAGAATGGGCAACGAATCTCGCCACTATATCTCCAGACACTGCGTCTGAATTCAAATACAGCTCTGCAACCTATCTCGGGAGGAAGAACGAAGGCCTCCTAGACAGAAATTTCTCCGTCCCGACTCGCGCAGAGCTGAGAAGATCTCATCCATATACTCCAGATCGCATGAATAGAAATCCATGGTGGGTTCAAACCACACGCGATCCTTCTCCAAAATGTTCTCGCATATCTGCTTGGAGATATCATAGAGATATTGGTTTCCGCCATTGTACTCGTGACAAGAAATGAATCGTTACTATTTTTGGATAGAACAGTGTTGTGCAATGCGATACTGAAACATATAACAAATACATTAACAGATATAAGCATACCAATGGATAAAATTCGAGATAAGATTGAGAGTGTAATAGCAAGTAAGGATTGCGAATGCAGATCTCGGATTTTTCGGAATTTGAAAGTTATAAAGTATGCTAATGGCGGTTCTTAAGATTTGATCGAATATATATCAACTATGAAGGTGAACGATTTTCGATCGAAGGCTGAATGTAAACTTGCTTTATGATATGGACGGTTAAGATTAGAAGTTAAAACAATAGGCAATGGTCACAAAAAGGCACCTAAGTCAAAGCCAGTTGTAAAATAGCCTAAGTAGTAACTGTGAAAAGACATGCATTGAATGCGTGCAGAGTTCAGCAAGCTTATGTATAGAATGTCGTGCAATAAATGTGAGTCGTTAATAATAAAGACAAACCAAAAGATATTAATGTCATGCTGAATCTTTGCCATAAATGCAAAGTACTTGTAGTATTAAATTACTACCGAGTAGAGATACGCAAACCTCGTCAGCGAACATAGTAGTCGGCGATACCTCGTGTAGATGGTTTTCCGAATCTCTATGTACTTGAACTTACTCGATCGAGAGTGATCATTCCCCCCTCACCGGAATGTTCCTCTCCCGAAACCTTATTACCGACTAGGGTCGGTAGGGTCCAGCAGACCCTAGCTCTACCGAAAGTTCTCTCGAATCGGATTCGGCTAGAGGCTTAGTCGGTATATCGGCCCTTTGCTTGTCGGTATGGATCTTTTCCATCCCGATATCCTTCTTTTCGACATGGTCACGAATGAAGTGATGTCCGATGTCCACGTGCTTGCATCTTGTGTGAAGAACAGGATTCCGAGTGATTGCAATAGCACTGCATCGCGCAGTAAAATCGGCACTTCATTCCGAATGACGTCATAGTCTCTCATTCTTTGTCTCGGCCAAAGGATGCGGGCGCAACAACTTCCGGCAGCCATGTATTCGGCTTCGGTAGTCGACGTGGCCACCGAGTGCTGTTTCTTTGAAAACCATGAGATCGACTTGCTTTGCCGCCAAGGAACCGACATGTTCCCCGAAGTTGATTTTCGGTCGATTCTACATCCCGCATAGTCGGCATCGAATAACCGAGTTAGTTCAATATTATCATCACCGGATACCATAAACCCATGTCGGGTGTTCCTCGTAGATAGCGGAGAATCTTCTTTGCTGAGTCCATATGACTCGCTTGGGATTCGCCCCGAAATCGAGCACGCACACCTACAACATAAGTTATGTCGGGACGAGTAGGCGTTAGATATAATAAAGAACCAATTATAGCACGGTATTCGGTTTGGTCTACTGATACTCCCTCTTTATCAAGATTTATCTTCATATTCGTGTTCATCGGGATCTTGATAGGTTTGCTTGGATGTGCGGCCGAATCTTTTGATGAGGTCTCGAGTGTATTTGCCTTGGTTGATGAACGTTCCCTTTTCAGATTGCTTGACTTGAAAACCAAGGAAGTAGTTCATTTCACCCATCATCGACATCTCGAACTTATCCTTCATCATCTTTTCAAATTGCTGACACATGATGACATTCTTCGAACCGAAGATAATGTCATCCACGTAGATCTGCACAAGTAATAAGTCTTCTTCCAGTCGAATGCTGAATAGAGTGCGGTCTACTGTACCTTTCTGAAGAAGAAACTCAGACAGGATATCGTACCAAGCCCTGGGTGCTTGTTTTAACCCGTCATGAGCCTTTCCGAGTCTATATACTTGATGTCCCTGGCCGAAAGCCGGGCGGTTGTTCCACATAGATTTCTTCTTTCGAAGCCGCCATTCGAGAACGCAGACTTCACATCCATTTGATAAACTCCGAATCTTTGATGTGTTGCGTAGGCTAGGAATAGTCTAATTGCCTCCAATCTTGCAAACGGAGCGAACGTCTCATCGAAATCTATCCCTTACGCTTGACGGTAGCCTTTAGCCACGAGTCTTGCTTTGTTCCTTACTATAACGTTGTTTTCATCTCGCTTGTTTTTGAAGACCCATTTGGTTCCTATGACATGTTGATGCTTTGGGGTCTCGTCTACAAGCTCACATACTTCGTTTCTCGTGAACCGATTCAGCTCTTCTCGCATAGCAATGATCCGATCGGCATCTTTAAGTGCATCCTCAATATTCCGAGGCTCTTCGATAGACAAGAAGCGGGAAAATAATGCGCTTTCTCCTTGACGAGAATGCGGATCTTGTCTTGACATGTCTTTGAAGGATCTCCAATTATAAGATCGGCGGTGTGAGCATCTAGCCACGATCTACGATGTTTTAACTCTTCATCCGAAATTTGTTCAACACGGATAGTAGGTGAGTTAGGCATTTCGGTTGTACTATTCCGAGATTTAAGTAATTCGAGAACAAGAGTATGATCTACTCGAGTCACCGGGTTCGGGGGCATTCAGCTCGGGAACATTACTAGACGTTCCCCCCCGAGTTGTTATTCTCGGTAGTGTTGGTCTCGATTACCTCTACGGTTTCCTCATCGACCTGAGTTACACGGGGATTGATTCGTTCGGGAGAATCAATGCGCTCGCCTACTTGCTCAGTGGTTGAGATTCGATAGATTTGTCTTCGGTTTCTTCGTCCGAATCATCATCCCAACATAGCCGGATCTTTTCGATTTGTCTTTTAAGCTTAGATCCCGTAGGCGCTTCTTGATGTCCTCGAGATTCGAATTTGAGTTATTGCTCCTGTCTTCGATAGCAAACTCGTTAAAGACAACATGAGGGCTTTCCTCCACGCAAAGAGTCCGATAGTTGAATACTCGAAAGCTTTGCCGACCCGAGAGTATCCTAAGAATACTCCCCGATCCGACTTGCTATCAAAAGTCTTGGCTGATCTTTCCCATTATTGTGGATAAAGCATGAACAACCAAAAATATGGAAATAAGATAGAGAAGGCTTCCCGTCGTTCCATAGTTCATATGGTGTTCTCTTATCTTTGCTTTGTCGGTAGAGATCTATTCGGAGTATAACATGCGGTATCGGTAGCTTCCGCCCGAATTTGGTTGGGAGTCCCGAGTGCTGCGAGTAGAGTCCTAGCTGCCTCTTTTAGAGTTCTCGTTCTTTCGTTCGGCAACTCCATTCTGCCGAGGTGTGCGTGCGGTGAAGTCTCATGCTCTATTCCTTCGCTGCGAGAACTCCTTTACCATGGAATTAAGGAACTCGGTTCCTGCGTGCCGAACGTATTTTTCTCGATCTTGGTGTTCTTTTCGACATTGAGCTTTTTCGAAGCGTTGGTAACTCTGTTTGACGTCGACTTGTTGGCAATGAATATGACCCATGTGTAGCGCGAGTAGTCATCTATGACCACTAATGCATATTTTCTCGCCTCGATCGTCACCGGGGAGACTGGACCGAACAAATCCATATGTAGCCATTGAAGGATTCCATCCGTGGAAGGCGATGGAACCGGAGGATTTTGATTCCTTGTTTGCTTTCCCTTCGGACATGCTTCACACCGAGTGTCTTTGCTTGAATACTTCATTCGGCGGTCCCCTTGCTAGAGTGTTTCTTGCAAGCTTGTTGAGCGTCTTAAAGTTGAGATGGCTCGAGTCTTACGTGCCATAGCCACCCCGTGCGGTTGTCATTCTTCGCCAATAAGCAAGCTTCGTGTTCAACTGAGTTCCGATCGGCCACATATATGTTCTTTCTGCGCGAACTCGATAACACTGTTTTTCCCTGTGGATTTATCAATAACATCACGAAACCAGCGTAAAAAATCACTCTATTTGAGTTATCACAAAATTGACTAACGAGAGAGAAGATTATCTTTGAAGTCCTTCAACATATGATACTCTTGGAACTTTGGCGGTTCCTATACCGAGTGTCCCATATCCTCTCGTGTAGCCTTTGGCATTATCTCCAAACTCAATTCGGGTCCTTCTTCGGTGATATAATTCTTCGGCCAGACTCCTTTGGTATGTCATGTGTCTTGAGCATCCGTCGTCCACATACCATGGGTCTTTACGCACTTGCAAAAACGAAATTATATTCGGGTACCCTTTATTTTTGATTTTGGGTCCTTAGATGTTAGTTTTCATGACCCAAATCTGTCTAACAACCCCGGTGGTTTCGGACATCTTCTTTCCACTAGAGTCAACATATCCGACCACCGGAGTGGTCAAAGGTGACTTCGAGGCTTCCGAGGTTCGGGAGTCCCGATCTTCCGAGTTGGTGGACTGCCGACCTTAGCCTTCGTGTGGTTTTCCTTTTCTTCGACATTTGGAGCCTCTTCGACTATAGGTTCATAATAGTATGACCCATACCGAGCGGATGTGTCGGCTTTGGAGGTCCATACTGATCCGCCAATTTTAATTTCTTTGGTTCCCCCTTGACCGTATCTTGGGGTTTCTTGGCACCGATCTTCTTGTCGAAATGCTGACGTGTGGGATGAGGTGCTTTCATCTTCTCGTTTGTTCTTTGCTAGGGGGTTCGGTATATTTGCGTTCATAGTCTCCCCTCGAACAAATCTATCGGCAAGTCGTACTTCGAGTGTACTTGGGGCGAATGTGGAAGCTCCTAGGCCGAATCCAAGTCCTTCCTTGCGGTGCTTTGGCTTATTGCATGCTAGCATAGCCTCTAATTTCTTTTCGGCACCCATGTACCTCTCAGTCATCAAGCTCCTCCAGACATCATCACTCTTCTTCAGTGTGTCGTGCTCGGTCTGAAGTCCTGACATTTCTTGCTTCAGCAGGCTCAGTTCAGTATCTTTCTAAGTCAATTCATTGGTCAAAACTGAAATCCGATCTTCTTGATCTTTGGGACTTGGCCATCAGAGAGTTTATCTCCTCCCTGAGTCTCAACACAAGTCCTTCGGCCTCAGTAACAACCTGACTCTCCTGAGAAAGTCTCTGATTCTCCACTTTCAGGGTATCCAACTCCTGAAGAGTCTTGCTGAGCTGCAGACTCATCTGAATTTGTTCGTCGAGCGGTTCTTCGTATGCGGTTGCGACGTCCAAATTCTCATCCGCACTTCGAAATAGTGTCGTGTGTGCGGTGTGAAGAGGAGTTAAGTGGTTCATGAGAATTTACCTCATCCTCTTCGCCCTGCCATCATGCACTTTTCAGCTGATTCTTCAGCTTCAAGCTCTAAGGCCATGAAAGCTGCTTCATCGTCCGATGAATCCATAAAGGAGTCTCTTCTGAGTCGTCTGAGATTTCACTAGCTATGTAGGATTGTCTTTTCTGGGCGAATTTCTCTCTCCTTGCCTTACGTGCTTTGCGCGTTCGAAGCACTACGAGCTCGGGACAATCATACCGATAATGTCCCGGCTTCTTGCGGTTGTAACAAGCGATGACTCTTTCTTCTTTGCTTTCGCTATTCTTTGATGGTTCCGAGTCATCTTTCTTTTACGCATTCGAAGATTGTGAGTCGGGAGTGTGTTTCGACATATAATTTGACTTACCTTTCGTTTCCCGATAGGCTTTAGTCACTTTTCTGCGTCGCTCCTTCTCCTTCTCATACTTTACAGCGAGCAGCGCATACTTCTGAGCGAGACTTCCTTCTTGTAGATCATTGAGTGAAGGTTCGAGTCTTACTCGTCGTTTTGCTCGTTCTTTGGAGATGCTTTGTCTTGTCGATGCTTTGAAAGCATGGTCGATTTTTGTGTCAACTTCGGTTCTCTGCTTTCTTTGAGGTCTCGGCGAACTCAAACTCCTCCGCTCGTAGTTCCGAAAAGATATGGTCGGGAGACACAACATCTAAGTCGAATGTCGCAATAGAGTGGCAAAAGGTGTCCGGTGTCCGTCCGAGCGGTGCCCTCGAATCTTCGATTCATCTCTCGGTTCTTCGAATGTCTTTCCCGGCCCATTGATAGAGTTCATCGATTGGTAAATCGACGTTCGATCTTCGATTTTGTCACCGGGCATGAGAGACAAGCTTTCCGGCTTTTGGAGTTCCAAGTGCTAATTTGTTGGCTTTAATCTTCTCGAGTCCCTCGACTCGGTAGCGCAAGAGCATCCCGAGTTCTTTAGCGGTCTTGCATTCCCGAACCCCGCCAAGATAAGAATCACTAAGAGTGGTCGGTATGGCGTTTACGGCAACACGGTCTAAGTTGTGAAGCTTCTTCTCCTCGGGAGTGAAGAGACTTCGTCTTTGGGAATCTTCTTCCCGGTCACCATTCCTCCTCCTTGAGCTTGGTCCCGAGTCACGACACTATCAATCATAGGAACGATAGGTCCATCTTCAAGCACTTCGATCATCTTGTCATGGAGGGATGTCGGATGTGCTTCCATTCCGACTCGCCATACTCCATAATTCTCCACCGAGAACATGAGTACCATCCTTATACCCGACATATCAGCCATGAAGAATATAGATATGAATGTAGAGTGATATGCGGTGAAAACGCTTTTCCCTTGGATCCGTTCGAATAGACCAATCTCAAATATAACAAGAGTCAAAGAACTCCCCGCTCGATACCAATTGTTGGTCCCGAGTGTACGGTCGGGTGTAGAGGGGGGGGGTGAATACACTCGATTCGATTTCTCAATTTTGAACTTGAACAGTCCAGATTCGGGATGGTGTGCATGCAAAAAGATTCGGCCGAGACTAGACAACTGTTACGAATCGAGATAAAGGTTAAAAGAGTACCGACTCGGCTGAGATGCCGCTAACCGACTAGGTCGAATTCGGTATCGTTCGGTGAGAGTTCGGTGTGCGGAATTGTGTAGGCCCAAATCAATTTTTTGTGAGAAAACGTTTTAAGTCTCGGTTCGGTAGATTTAAAAGTTCGGTATGATGAGACAAATTGATTGATTTAAATATGATGTTCGGTATGAATAGTAAAATCAATGCAACGATTAAGAAAGCGATAAGAGACACAGGATTTTTAAAGTGGTTCGGATATCGCTCAAATCCTACGTCCACTGTCCCGAATGATCAGGAGGCTATTTATTATCCTGAGTTAGTCTCAGTCAGCTTGCACACTGGGCAAAGCCGCGTCTTGGTTTTTATACTGATCCAAGTCTCAGTTTACAACACTATCAAACTTAAAGTGTTTGACAAACTTCTCCAACAGTGAAGGAGTCCTTATACAATAAGGATTGGGTTCAAATGTGAACTCCTTCGTCTAAGCTATGGATATAACAAGTGAGCTTAGGGTTAGAGGGATAAGGAACGAGAATGTAGCTATCTAGAGCGACGAACAGCTGAGGGTTTAGCTATAGGTTCGTGTCAGTCGCTTGGATACTAGAAGCTTATGTCGGTTCAACTTGGTTCCTTTTGAGCTGGATGTAGTCTTTCGCCGGAGATAACTCGGTTGTTTCTTGCGGAGGACTTAGTCGTTAATTTCGCTCGTTTGAATGCTTTCTCGTGTTCTAGGCGCGCATTCTCTCTTAAATCTTGAATGATCCCTCTATTTATAGAGCAGAGATTGAAATAGATCCATTGGAGACGATCTTCTTCTCTCTCTCTCTTTTTGGTAGCAAACAGCTCTTTTGGTGTAGGTAACAGTGTACTTTCCCACCTTTTTAGGTAAAAGGTTGACTGCAGCTTTAGCAGGTGAGAAGACACGTGTATGTTTGTCATTCGTTGAGGTGAATGAAGTGGTTGAGACAGCACAAACTTCGAGACAGACTGAAGCTGACTTCTCTCTTCCTCGTACATGACAATGCTGATTGTCTTTCAAAAGATTCGCGATCTCCCGAAGACTATCTGCCGTTGCTGAGTCTGACCTTGTATTCAGTAGATAGACTGCTGAGATAAGTCTACTGAAGATCAGCTCTGAGTTCAGTGAACTACTCCTGCTGAGTTCAGTTCAACTGACTCTCTCAGTATACTGCTCCTGCTGAGTCCAATATCACTGAGTCTTTCAGTATACTGCTCCTGCTGAGTCCAGTATCACTGAGTCTTCTGTACTGGTGCTGAGGCAAATAAGCTACTGAGCGCCTTGACCAGAGCAGAGTGTCTACTGAGTCTGAAACCTCAGAGACAAATACAAATACAAAGGAATGGTTCACCAATCAGATAGGGTTTTGGGATCTTCAAATCTTCTCAACAGTTCAGAGCACGAGGCTACTGAGCATGATTCAGTATGGAAGATAAGAGTCATTTCCCACAAGTATGGTCATGCTGAGGATTGAATCATCACCCAACACCGAGTATGCAGAGGAGGACTCAGAAGAGGAAGAAGTCCCTCTACCTCCTCCAGTGCAAGGAAAGGGAAAGAAGATTCTGAAGCTTCCCACTCCACCTAAAAAGAAAGGATCTAAAAGATTCATAACTCCTGAGGAAGAAGCTTAGATTGCCGCAGATGAGAAGCTGGCAAGGGAGATAGCTGAGGCAGAGGCTGCTAATAAGCCCAAGAAACAGCCTGCCAAAGGTAGAACAAAAGTTCAGAGGGGCAAGAAGCCTGGGACAAGGCTGCCCCCAAGGAACCTTAAGCTCAGCGACGAAGCTGACAAAGGAAAAGAAAGAGAACAGCAGCAGCAACAACAAACTGATCATCAGGGTACTTCCAAAGAAAAATCTTCAACACTTGCTGACTCAAAAGAAGATCAAGAGCATGTGCCATCCTATGTTCCCTCTAAAGCTCAAGAGCAAGAGATGCAAGAAATTTGGGATCAGATGGAAAGGTATTTGACAGAGGAGCCGAAGCCATGCAGATTAGTGCAGCAAGAGAAAGGCTCATACTCGCTGATCTAGAGGCTCTGAGGATTAAGACTGAGAAGGAAGCTAGTTAAAGGATTCCTGAGAAAGCTGCTATTCCATACAAGTATAGAAGATTCAGGAAGCCCACAGACCTCAAAATCCATAGATGGCCCAGGGTTAATACTTGGATGCCATGGGAACGAACTCAGAGGTGGGAGACGCTGAAGGCTGACTACATTAAGAGATTCTACTTCTTGAGATATTGGCTTGACATGCACAAGTCCATTGCCTTTGCTGAATGGCTTCTGAAGAGCGATCCAGAGATTTATGCAATAGTTCAGAAGGCCTTAGCTGAAAAGGTTGATGTCAGGGTCCCAGCTCCAAGACTTATGCCTCCCCCACTGAAGCTTGATGGCTCTGTGCACTTTGGGGTGCTTGAAAGAGAAATCAATGACGCTGCTGAAGCCAAGAATCTAGATGAGGGTGATCCTGCTGACATGGCTGAGATACTGAAGCTGAGAAGAGTTACCTATCGGATGTATGGACTGCCACTTCCTGAAGAGAAATCAAAGGACTTTAAGGACCGGATTCAGCAGTTCAAGTGATAGTAGATAGCTTCATTGTATCTTTGTCTTTGTTTTTAGAATAGCAAGCTTGATGTATTGTACTAATAATTCTTCATATATATAACATCATTGTTGTTCGGCCCTGACAATACCTTATTGTCTATATGGCCTTGTTTCTTTTATGCTTAACACTCAGAATCACCCAAGTGATTACTGACTCACACACTCACTGAATATTGATATTTATATCTGTCAGTTCTTAGCTTGTTAGATTCTGATCTTATAGATGCTTTTAAGAGGGAAATTGTTGTTAGAAAGGGGGAAATTGCTGTTAGTTTTCTGTATAGGATCTTATATTTCTTCCCTGATTCCCTCACTCTGAGCAAGAGTTGACTTCTTCCATGTCTTATGGAATGCCTTGGCCAAAATTCGATTATGAGCTCCTTGACTTTTTAGGGCCTTGGCAACAGTCTTTGATCGTCGGCTCTTCGGGCTGGGCGCAACCTCGAAAGCAAACCCCATCAACAGCTGCTCTAGGTCCACAACCGGAGAGGTTCCAGCCGCTGATTGTACTGGAGGGAGGATGGTGAGAGGTAATTCAGCAGTTGAAGGTTGCTCACCCTCCTCCATTTGAGTTCCCTCAATAGGCTTCTTAGGGCCTGTATCACTGGGGGGTCCTAATCATCAGGATCAGACCCATCAGAAGGCGCGGCTGATGTAGAAGGGATACGATCAATCAGCATGGCCAGCATAGCCGCCCTTAAATCTTCCAGGGAACTGATGTCCGCAGGCTCAGAATAGCCTATCTGTTCGCGGAGTATCAGCTCCTCTTCATGCAGTTGTTCGCATGTATGGTGTAGAATAAGCTTGTTCAGCGTAGACCATTCTTGGAACCTGATCAGCATGTGAAGCCTGGCCTGCCTCGCGAGAGCAACCAAGTCATAGTGACTTGATATCTCCGGTATGGCCTCTGAGACTTCTCGGGAGGCTCTATTCTGAAGAGCTTCAACCTCTAACCCGATGGTCTCAACTTTAGATCCTGTCTCCGAGTCTTCTACTTCTATTGGAGACGTGGTCTTCTCAGCAGATGGGATGCTGCTGAGGGGTGGAACATCCAGTAGGGTCTGATAGATAGGAGTAGATGGTTCAGCTTCGGACCCCTATTCCACTGTCGCTTCCCTTTCAGTGGAGACTGCCTTCTCCACTGAGACAGTTTTCTCAGAAGACTCTGATTCATCTCGCAGTCTGAAGGGAGGAGTAACAACTTGTTCAGAAGCCGTCGTCTGCTTCTTCGACGGAGTCTTCTGAACAACTTTGGGTGGTGTTCTCTTCTTGGTCGGAGTGAACTTCGACCCTTTCTTAGGCTCAGCAGGCCCTGCCCCAATCTGCCGTAGGGCTGCTGCCTTGCTTTGAAATCTGACTTTCTTGGGGTTGAAGTACCCCTTATCAGCTTAAGTGATGTGATCACCACCACAAAAGTCCTCGATCATTACTGTCAGCTTCATTCCGTAGAGAAACTTGCCTTGACAGTTAGGTTGTTCGTCACCTTATCGAACTTTGCAGTCTGAGTCTGAAATTCCTTCAGGAAGAGCCAGCTCGGCTAGTCAGAATCTTGAGCTTCGGTCTGGACACTTGGTCAAAAGAGCCAGCCTGGCTAGTCAGAATCTGAGTGACTATATAAGCCCGTGCTCTGTACTTCGGCATCAAGGAGTTTTTTGGGAAGGCGGCCCTGAACGACGTCGGCTTGCCGCAGAAAATCTCCAAATATTCGTCAAGCATGTCGTCTTTATAACTAGTGACGCTGATCCCAGTGCTTGGCAACTGAAGGCTCCGTTGAAGAGCTTACTTAATCGACATCTGCTTAATTTTAGAGTTAGCACGGGCAGGGTCGATGACATGGTGGATGATGAACTGCCCCACAATATCTCCGTCTACTGAATCGTACTTGAAGTAGAGCTCCAAAACTTGTCGCGGAAGAAAGAAAGTTGGCTTCCTCAACAAGAAACCCTCGAGGCCTGACGCCCTCAGCACCTCGAACACGTCTGTCATGATGTCGAGTTCGCAGGTGTCGAACTCCATGATTGGCTCGCACCAAACTCTATCCTTCACGAGGATCTCTACGATGTTGGCCGGGGTAGCAACAACAACGTTCTTAGATGCCATGTCTATAATCTGCAAAACGAACTATCGGTATCGAAAAATATTACAAATAAACGTAGGATACTGAATATGCATATGATTTTACCGTAATATTTTTTGAGAAATTTCAAGAAATTTCGAAAGCAGTTCACAAATAGCAGATTGAGTTCTTAGAAAATCTAGGTTTTAGTTGCAGAGAGTGAAAATGGCTATTTTTCAGACTTTAAACGTAAAATATATGATCAAGAAGATGAACAATTTAATATCAACGGTTCAGTTTAAATCTACTTTATGAGATGGACGGCCAGGATTCTAAAATAGGTAATAATCAAACTAGCCGCCTAAGTCAACTTATAGTTGTAAATAGCCAAAGAAGTAACTTGATAAGACAAGCATTTAATGCGCGGCAGATTTCAGCAATCTTAGCATAGAATGTCGTGTATTTAATGAAAACCTTTATATTAAATGACAATTTCCTAAGGCATTGAATACGATGTTGACTCAGAATTATTAATGCATTAAATATAATGTTGGCTATTGAGTAGAGATACGCAAACCTGTCAGCTGAACATCGTAGTCAGCTGATACCTCATGTAGATGGTTTCTGAATCTCCATGTACTGAATAAGTCCAGTACTGAGAGTAAACATTTCCCCTTGCTGAATGCTCCTCACCTGAATCCACTTACTGACTTGAGTCAGTAGGGTCCAGCAAACCTATCTCTACTGAAAGTTCTCTGAATCTGACTTCAGCTAGAGACTTGGTTAGAATATCGGCCCTTTGAGGTTAGTATGGATCTTCTCCATTCTGATATCCTTCTTTTCGACAGGGTCATAGATGAAGTGGTGTCTGATGTCCACGTGCTTGCATCTAGTCTGAAATACAGGGTTCTGAGTGATTGCAATTGCACTGGAGCTGTCGCAGAAGATCGGCACTTCATTCTGAATGACGTCGTAGTCGCGTAGCTGCTGTCTTAGCCAAAGGATTTGGGCGCAGCAACTTTCGGCAGCCATATATTCAGCTTCAGTAGTTGACGTAGCTACTGAATGCTATTTCTTTGAAAACCATGAGATCAACTTACTGCCAAGAAACTGACAAGTTCCCGAAGTTGATTTTCGGTCAATCCTACATCCTTCGTAGTAAGCATCAGAATAACCAGTTAGTTTAATAATATCATCTGCTAGATACCATAAACTCATGTCAGGTGTTCCTCTGAGATAGCGGAGAATCTTCTTTTTTGAGTCCATATGGCTCTGCTTAGGATTCGCCTGAATCGAGCGCAGACACCTACAAAATAAGTTATGTTAGGTCGAGTAGCAATTAGATATAATAAAGAACCAATTATAGCGTGAAATTCAGTATGGTCTACTGATACTCCTTCTTTATCAAGATCAATTTTCATATTCGTGTTCATCAGGATCTTGATTGGCTTGCCGGATGTCCAACCGAATTTCATGAATCTATCCTTTTCAGATAAGCTTCCATAGATTCCACAGCGTCTTTGCGGATTTCTGTGCATGCTGCATGCTACTTTGTGAGAGCCTTTGATACACTCTCAGTTGCGAGCTTGTATCTCTGCTTGACTGTCTTCAGGACCCGATCAGCTGCAGAGGCCACTTCCTCCGAGTAAGTCTTGGCCTGATTCTGCAAAATGGTTTGGAACTGAGCTTGTAGGTCGGTCCGTTGAGCTTCTAATGCCTATTTGAGGATTGCATCAGCATTAACTTCAGTTGGGGTGTTGATCCTTTGCACTTCAGCAGATAAGGTATCTAACTCCTTGGTCTGAGCCTGTGTGAATTAGCTCTATTTGCTATGCACGTTTTTCCATGAGGAGACGGTTCTTGTGACCTTGGTGTTTGATAACCTTATTGATTGACGCCATTTTGAGATCCTTGATCTCAGCAGCCTGATATCGTGATTGTTTCTTCGGTTGAGTCTCGGATGGCATAGGGATGACTGCGCCTGATTAAGGAGGTGGTGGCAGTGAGTCGTCCCTGGGAAATTATCCCTCAGCAGATCCTCCCTGGTCTGCATCCTTGGGTTGGTTGTCGTGGTGGGAGTCAGATTGATTCTGGGGTTGAGTGGGCTGATCAGATTGCCCCTTCAGACTCGGGAACATCATCATGGCGGCCCTAAGATCCTCCATGGAGGCTATGTCAGCCGGTTCGCCGTAGCCGATCTCCTCTCGAAGAATCTTCTCTTATGTGGCCAGTTCGGAAGCAGTCCTTAGTGGAGCGTCTCTTTCAGCAGATCCCAATCAAGGAATCGTAGATGAATCTGCAGCCTAGCTCGAACGGCTATGTTCATGAGTGAGGGTGGTCTAGAATCTTGGGAATTTCATCTGCGATTTCCTAAGTTGTTCTACTCTGGGCTAGCAGAACTGACGCGGGGAGAGAGGGTGAGGAGTCAGTCGGTGGAATTACTGTTTTAGTACGGGGCTCTGACTGAATCTCCTCGTCAACAATTCTCTTAACTTTCTCCCTTAGGGTCTCGTCCTCTTTCCTAGACCCTGAATCCTCCACAGAGTTAGTCTCTAGAGGTACTTCAGCAGCTGTAGGCTTCTTCAGCTTCGTTCTCTTGTTCTGCTAAATCTGCTCACGGAGCCTTAGAAATTTCATGGGGATGTTTATCATGAAGTCCCCGGCCAATTGATTTCTCTGCTGCTGCTGCACTGAGAAATTTCACGTTCTTAGGATCGAACAGAAATGCGTTAGCAAATACCACTCTTCCTTGGCACAAATCCTCTATGATGATGGAGATCTTGGTGCCGTAGAGTTTTCCCTTTGGGATGAGCTGAAAACCGGTTTTGCCTACATGAACCGTGAACTTCTGGAACTACGCTTTGAATTCAGATTTGAAGAACGCATTCCAGTTAATGTGAGCTTCATCCACGATGGTCATCATCAGCTGAATTCTGACTCTAGAGAGCTGATCATATGAACCTGCTGAGCTGGTCAGCACGTGGTTCACGATGTAGGCCAATCCCCTGTATTCAAGGAGCAGCTGATTTTTAGGGAGTGCTGCTTTGACCACTGAATCTGGAGAGGTATTGGTTGATGGAAGACTCCTTGTATCCAATAGGAGAAATTCCTTCATCGGAGAGGTGGAAGCTGCGGAGAAGGCAGTTGGCAATGTCTATGTCTGCGATCTTCTCCGTCAATACGTTGGGGGCCGTCTCTCTCATGTAGTTGATGCAGGTGATGTTCGTCACCCAATCATCTTGCCTGATGTTCATGGCAAACTCGACAACCTGCCTAGGGAGGCAGTGAGAAGGAGACTTTGTGAGAATGGTCATCAGACCATAAGCCTCCAATGCATCAAAGACGCTATCCATGCAGGGAATATTGCAGGACCGAAAAGAAAGAATGAGCTCAAACCAGACTCGCTTGGAGTCTATGATCTCTTGCATGTCGGTTAGAATGAACACTTCATTGTTGGGAGATGTTTCCATTGTATGAGTAAAACTGAATATGCAAAACAAGCGTTAGCATTTGAAAATAGAATAAGTTAGATTCAGATACAGTTTAGAGAAATAACTACCGAAGGAAATGTGCTTGAACTTGGTAGATTTCTTAGAAGGTAAGTATGCAAAGCACAAATCAATCTCGCACATACACCTACAACATAAGTTATGTCAGGTCTGCTCGCTGTTAGGTATAATAAAGAACCGATAATAGCACGATAATCAGTAGAGCTCTTTATTAAGATCTATCTTGAGATTTGTGTTCATGGGTATCTTTACTGATTTACTGTATTCGCAGCCGAACTTCTTGATGAGATCTCTTGTATATATAGCTTGATTGATGAATATTCCCTTCTTGGATTGTTTGACCTGAATGCCAAGGAAATAAGTCATCTCTCCCATCATCTACATTTCGGATTTCACTTTCATTATATGTTCAAACTTCTGACAAATAGTCAAGTTCCTTGATCCAAATATGATGATGTCCACATAGATCTGCACCAGTAGGATGTCAGCTTCTGACTTGATACTGAATAGAGTGCGATCTACTATTCCCTTCTGAAAACCTTTCTAAAGAAGAAAGTCTGATACGGTATCCTACCAAGCCCTGGATACTTGTTTTAACCCATACAATGCTTTCTTAAGTCTATAAACCCGATGTCCCTATTGAAAGCCTGGCGGTCGTTCTATGTAGATAGACAGTGAAGGCTGACTTCAGCACGCCGTTCAGGAAGGCTGACTTCACATTCATTTGATAGATAGTGAATTGCTGATGTGTTGCGTATGCTATGAATAGATGAATGGCTTCCAATCTTGCAACTGGAGCGAACGTTTCGTCAAAGTCCTAACTATGACGTTATTTTCATCTCGCTTGTTCTTGAAGACCCACTTCGTTCCAATCATGTGCTGATGTCTAGTTCTGTCTACAAGCGTCCATACGTCGTTTCTAGTGAACTGGTTGACCTCTTGTTGCATGGCTTTGATCTAGTCAGCATCATTCAGCGCATCCTCAATAGTCTGAGGCTCTTCAGTAGACAAAAAGCTGGAGTATAAGGTACTTTCTCCCTGACAGAATCTTGATCTTGTCTTGACACTAGCTGAAGGATCTTCGATTATTAGATCTAAGCTATGAGCATTTAACCATGAACGACGACGTCTTGTTACTTCATCTGATATTGATTCAACATAGATTGTAAGAGTGTTAGGAATTTCAATTGTACTATTCTGTAATTGAAGCAATTCAGTAACAAGACCAGGTTCTACTGAGTCACCAGGTTCAGGAGTATTCAGATTAAGAACATTAGTAGTTCTCCTTGAGTTGTTATTCTCAGTAGAGGTCTCAGTTACCACTGGGGTTTCCTCATCGACATGAATTACCTGGGATTGATTCTTTTTAGTAGAATCCATCTCCTCAGCTACATTGGTTGTTGGTTGATTATGGATTTCATCGTCTAAATCATCATCCCAACAATGATGGATCTTTTTGATTTTATCTTTTAAGTTTAGATCCTGTAGCTTGCTCCTAACCTCTTCAGCTTCTCGCTGAGAGTTTGACTTCCTGTTCTCAGAAGTAAATTCATCAAATACCACATGAGGGGCTTTCTTCCACACAAAGGGTCCGGTAATTAAAGATCCTAAAAGCTTTACTGACCCTGGAGTATCCTAAGAAAACCCCCTGGTCTGACTTGCTATCAAAGTCCTTTAACTGGTCCTTTCCGTTATTGTGGATAAAGAACACATAGCCAAAAATATGAAAATGAGAGATAGAAGGAGTTCTCCCTTTCCATAATTCGTATGGTGTCTTCATGTGCGTCTGAGTCAGTAGAGATCTGTTCTGAGTGTAGCAGGCAGTGTCAGTACCTTCTGTCCAAAACTTCAGTAGTAGACATGAGCCTGCGAGTAATGTCCTTGCTGCTTCTTAAAGTGTTCTGTTTTTCCTTTCAGCAAGACCATTCTGGTGAGGCGTACGTGCCGCTGAGGTCTCGTGTTGAATGCCTTCAGCTTGTAGTAGTCCTTCATCATTGAGTTCAGAAACTCTATTCCACGGTCTGAGCGTATTCTTTAAATTTTGATATCCTTCTCGACGCTTAGCCGTTTCAGCAGTTTCCGCAGTTTAGATTTGACGTCAGATTTATTGGCGATGAAAATCGCCCATGTATATCTTGAATAGTCATCAATGGATACAAGACAATATTTCTTTCCTCTGATCGTCACTATATTCTGTCCCAAAGAGATCCAAGTGAAGCAGCTGAAGTATCCCATCCGTGGAAGGTGACGGGATAGACAGATTGCTTGACTTTGTTTGCTTCCCCTTCAAGCATGCCTCACAATTCTTGTGTCTTTTAAAAACTTCGTTGGGTAGTCCTCTAACTTTAGCATCCCTTGCTAGCTTGTTCATTGTCTTGAAGTTCAGATTGCTCAGTCGTCTATGCCATAACCATGCAGTTCTCTCATCTGACTTTGTGTGTGCTAGCAGGCACGCTTCAGGTTCGATGGTATTCCAATCGACATATTAGATGTTTCTTGGCCGCGACCCTGATAACATAATTTTCTGTAGATTTATCAAGAACATCAAAAAAACCTTCCTCAAAACTCCCTTTATTGGAGTTATCACAGAATTGACTGGCAGAAAGGAGATTATGTTGAAGTCCTTCAACACATGATACTCAAGGAACTGTTGCAATCCCAATTTTCAGCGCTCTGTATCCCCTTGTCTAGTCTTTGGAGTTGTCACCAAACTCAATTTTGGCTCCTTGTTGCTGAACATAGTTGATCAGCAGATTCATCTAATGCGTCATGTGCTTGAGCATCCGCTGTCCACAATCCAAGGGTCATTTAGCACCTGCAAAATAGAAAAAAGACTCATGTACCCTTCGGGTTCAGCTTTGGGTCCTTACACGTTAGTGGACTTTTCGATCCAAACTTGTCTGACAACCCTGACGGTCTTAGACTTCTTGCCCTTTTTTTTTCAGCTGGCTTCTCCACTGAACTTGGAGATGCTGACTTTTTCTTCTTTTGAGTTTCAGCCTTCTTCTTCTTCTAAACCTTCGGGCTTTGGACTCTAGGCTCATAATAGTACGGTCCATGCTGAGCTGGGTGAGTCTCGGCCCATCTGACCTTCTTGGTTCCCCCAGAGTTGGACCTGGCTGTCTTAGGGCTTGAACCATAGGTCACTTTCTTGTTGCTGGGCTGAGGTGCTTTCATCTTTTGTTTGTTCTTTTCCTGAGGGGTTGTAGGTTCAACTATTTGAATCTTCCCTCTGACAAATCTATCAGCTAGCTTCTCAGAATCTTTGGAGTTAGAAGTGGATGCCTCATATATATAGCCAAGTCCATCCTTCACTGAGACTAGCCTCTGAGCTCTGAGCATACTTTCCAACTTCTCCTTTGCTCCAAGATATTGCTACGCCAAACTTCATCAATCCTCCTGAGTCTCATAGTCTTTTTGTACTTCCACGAGTTTTTGACTGAGATGTGCTATCTCAGTAACTTTCTCAGAGATGTCTTTGGTCAAGACTGAGATTTGTGCCTCCTGATGTTAAGATTTAGTCATCAGAGAATTAGTCTCTTCCTTCTGTCTCAGCACAAGTTCTTCAGACTCAGTAGAGTCCTGACTTCTCATCAGAATTCTCTGATTTTCAGCTTTCAGGAGTTCCATCTCCTGAATAGTCTTGCTGAACTTTTGGCTCATCTAGATTTGTTCTTCGAATAGATTTTTGTATGCGAGAACCACATCTAGCGGTTCACCTGCAAATGAGCTCGTATTGTGTGTGTACGGTGAAGAGGGGCATATATTGGGGTCAGAATTTACCTCAGCCTCTTCTCCGGCCATGAGACACAGTTCAGTGTCTTCTGCTTCAATAGCAACGAACGTAGGATTATCGTCAGATGATTCCATGAAAAGCTCTGTGTCGCATGAGCAGTCAGATAACTCTCCAGCTATGTAGGCTTGCCTCTTTCTAACATATTTGTGACGTCGGGCTTTCCTTTCAGCTCGTTCAGCTGCTGAGTGTTCTGGACTTTCATACTGAAAATGTCGTGGTTTTTGCAATTGTAGCATACTGAACTCCTGGCTTCCCTTCTAGGTGTATCGATATGTCGAGTAGGAGCCGCTTCAATATTCTTACAATCAGGTAGAGGTTTAGTTTCACGTTTCGAGTGACTATTATCTCTCTTACCTTGATATTTTGAAGATTTCTTTATCTTCATTCTACATAATTTGTCCTCGGCTTCTGGTATTTCACCGCAAGGAGAGCCTACTTCTCAGCCAAGTTGTCAACAGAGGGTATAGTCACTGAGCTTCCAACTAACTGACTTGCGCTTGAGGGACTTTCTCCGGGTGTGCTGACTGATGCCTTATATGCATGATCCATTGGCACTTCAGTCTCAGCACCAGGGATGTGTGGGAGATTGAACTCGAACTCCTCTGCCTTTAACTCTGAAAAGATATAATCAAGAGTAACAGAGTTCAAATTAGTTCTCCTCAAACATGTTGCAAAAGAGTACCACTTGGGCCTGCTAAGAGCCCGTAAAGATCTTGGTGTTGGTCCCCTTGTTGCTAAATGTCTTCCGCAGTCCGTTGATGATGTTTATTTGATTGGTGAATCTGACGCTAAAATCATCAATAGACTCTCCTGGAAGCATAGCGAATGCTTCTAGCTTCTGTAGCTCTAACTCCAGTTTATTTTCTTTTATCTGCGGAGTTCCTTGGCTCGGGACAGCTAGAGCATCCCATAGCTCCTTCGCTGTCTTGCATTCGTGCATCCTGCCAAGATACGAGTTAGTAATAGTAGTTAGTATTGCATTACGTGCAACTCGGGCTAGGTTGTGTAACTTCCTCTCTTCAGGTGTGAAGAGGCTCCTGTCTTTGAGGATCTTCGGGCCTGTTCTGGCGCCTGCTGCTCGTGCCACTATGATTTCGATGATGTCGATAATAGGAACAATAGGGCCTTTCTCAAGAATGTCGGCCATACTGTCATGTATCGATGTAAGATCAGCCTCCATCCTCATCCTCCATACCACATAGTTTTCTGCCGAAAACATGGGTACAGTCCTAATACCTGAAAAGTCAGACATGATGTAGAGTATGGTATAGGATGCTGAGAAGAGATATGCAAGTGCAGTGAAAATGGTTTTCAAGGATCTGTTAGAGTTAAGACCAGTAAACAAATAACGATGATCTTAGAAGAACACCGCTCAGATATCAATTTTTAGTCCTGAATGCAAATGTAAATTCAAACTCTGAATGCGAAAGTCAGCTTTAGCTGAAGAATGCTATTGAACTAGTCAGTTGGCCAGATATACTTTCTCGATCGCGTGGGCTGAATATTCTCCTACTGAGTACAGTCTTTCTGACTTATGTTAGTGAACAATAGTTCAGTATAAGAGTTGTGTGCGGAAGTATAGGCCCTTTTAAAATATGGGTCTTTGTTGAAAACCCGTTTTGTGCAAGTTTGATTAAAACTCAGTTGGATGCTGAATGAATAGTATATCAATGCAACAGTAAAAATAAAAAACAACACAATGATTTTTAAAGTGGTTTGGACAACTGGGTCCTAAGTCCACCATCCTGAACTAAGTAGGAGAAATTGTAGTATTTATACTTAGCAAGTCTTAGTGATCTGTTCAAAGGACAGATTCAAACTTGTTTGCTTATACTAAGCAAGTCTAAGTTATCTGTGCACTGGACAGATATCCACTTATAGTCGTAGTGACTTTACAATTTAATCGTTTAAGGTTAGTTTCTCCAACTCTGAAGGTGTTCTTACAAGAAAGAACAATTCAAAAGATATGAACTCCTTCGGGGTTCTAAGCTATTGATTTTACAATACGCACGCTTAGATGGAGAAAGGGAACAATAGTTCTCTAGAAAGAAGAACTAAAAAGATATCTAATCTCTGAGCAAGTTCTTTGTTTATATGTCGCTTGAAGGTTCGCTAGAGTTCTTGAGCTTTGTTCGCTTTGATTCCCGGTGCTTCTTCTGCATGAAGACCTTCTCTATTTATAGTGTTCAATTTGTGAATAGATCCATTAGAGAGGGTCTAGCCACGTCCTAAATAAGATAAGAAAAACGGCCATATGAAATTTGAATGTTAAGTTAAGGCACCGTAGAGATTTCCTTTTTTCCGAGTAGGAGCAGCTTTATGGCAGAGCAGGTAAGGCGATGTTGTCTCCTTATTGGTCGAGGTACATGTGAGTTGGTGAGGCTTGTTCAAATGCAATGTACACTGAGTTGACTTCCTCTGAATGCTCGGACCGTCGCCTGATTGTCCTCTATCGACAACCGTCTGAACACTTCAGTCGCTGGCTCAATTTTCTTGGCAGACTCAGTTGGTGATAGATAGACCAACTGACTTCTTCGATACTAAGTTCTTCAGCTGAGTGCAGAGTCTTCTACTAAATCCACAACTACTGAACTCTAGTCTACTGAGTTCTAAAAGCTGAACTCAAACTATGCTATTACAATATCGAAGGTTCATCATTCAGCTAGGGGTTTTAGGGTCTTAAAATCTTATCATATAAATATATCCCAATATTTTATGTTCATCCCAAATATTTGATATAGATCTATTGGAAGGAGTCTAGACACGTGTCAAATAAGACAAGAAAAATGGTCTTATCGGTTTTGAATCTCGCTGTAGAGATTTCTCTTTTTCAGTCTAGGAGCAACTTTATGGCAGAGAAGGTAGAGTGTTTTCGGCTCCTCATTGGTCGAGGTTATGATAGTAGGTGAGGTTTGTTCAAACTCCATGTGTACACTGAGTTGACTTCCTCTGAATCCTAGGACCTTCAACTGAATTATCTTGTACTTATGCTTCTGAGATTCATGGCTCGAGTTTCTTTGCAGATCAGTTGGTTATAGCATTTCCAATTGACTTCTTAGATACTGAGTTCCTTCGGCTGAGTGGCGGATCTTCTATTAAATGCACCAGCTAATGAACTCTAGCCTACTGAGTTTCTAATAATCTGAACTCAACTAAGCTATTACATTATCGAGGCTCATCATTCAGCTAGGGGTTACGGGATCTTCAAATCTTATCATACTTAATCTCATCCCAACAGTTTCCCCTTATTTGATGATGCCAAAACCTTTTACAAACTATCTCTAACAAGGCTGACTATCTAATCAACACACTTTTATACATCAGATGAAAGTAAATCTCTAATAACATAAGATAAGAGTCTTAACAATTCCCTCTAAATCGTCTAAGAGCAATTTCTCCCTTAGAAGAGATTTAAGAACTGAAATACAGAGAGAAACACAGAGATATAAGTAACCATGTGAGTGTGTGATCTGATCACTGAGGTGATCAGTAAGTGTTGAAAGATAAAGAACACAACCAAGTAATAATGAGTAGTTGTCGAAGGCCAATAGAAATAGAATATCATATATGATCAGAGATTACAGTTACAAGATATTCTAATCTATAAAAAACAAAGACAAAGAAGGAATCAACTGGGCTTCTTCTTGAACTGTTACAATCGCGCCTTGAAGTTAGCAAATTTCTTATCTGGAACCTCAAGGCCATAGGATGAGTAGACTTTGTTCCTCAGTTTCTTGACTTCTTCCTTGTCTTCAGCATCATTGATGTTCAGACTTCTTCTATTTATAGCACATTTAATTTCTTCTTCAATCTCGTTGTTACAGATATTACATTGTTGCGTGAGAGGAGGAAATAGAAGTCTGTACTCAAGTGCCTTGAGAGTCTTACCTGACTGTTGCAGAATGGTTTGGGTTTTAGCATAAAGTTCAAGTTCAACACTAATAAAGAATTCCTTGAAGGTTTTGCCAGGATCAGCCTTCTCACTGACTGTCTCCCAAATGTAATAACCCTTGATGAAGTCGATCTTAGCCTGTTCCCATTTTTGATTCATCTTATAAGGCACCCATTCATAAGTCCTAGGGAAGATGACTCTCTTGAGATTGTTTTTATGTACCCTTCTTCTGAAGAATTTTGAAGTAGTAGGAATACTTCTGTCCTTCTCAGGGATTCGATCTCTAGATTATTTCTCAGTTCGCTGTCTAAGTGCCTCAAAGTCTGCTCATCTTGGTCTCTCTCTTGCAGCCTGTATTTGTTTGGCCTCAGCAGTGATATCTAAGACTCTCTCACAGACATCCCAATATCCTTCATTTTAACTTCTTTCTTCTTGGAAAGTTCAGTAGAGGGGATAGGCTGCGAAGCTTCTAAGTCACTCGGTCCAGCTGACTTCGACTTAGAAGCTTTAGGCTTCTTCTCTGCAGCAGACTTTTTCTCAACAGCAGCTCTGCTGGATTGCCTGGGCATCACAGATCTGGTTCTGGTAGGAAGCAAAGATTTGATCTGTATATCTTTCTTGGCCTTAGTTTTTTGCCTTTCTTCTTGATCTTAAAGTTCTCGCGCCAACTTTTCATCATATGCACCGCTGTTCATCTTGCATTTTGAACTTAAGTTTCTTTTCTTTTGGAGGACTAGGAGGGGCAGGGGCTTTGCCTTTGCAGCTAACCTTACTAGCTTATCTACAACAAGACCTTCTAGATACTGCGCCACCAACTCTAGTCTTCTCAGTATCCTGCTCTTCATCTTTGATTAGGGTCAGTAGTTTGCTCTTCCTACTTTCTTCCCCCTTTTAGGCATCATCCAATAAGCTTTCCAAGGATGTGACCTTAGATGATAGGTCAGTGACTGAGAGACCGATAGAATCTAACTTAGCTTTAGTGTCCACGATGGCGTCAGTATACTCCTTCCATCTCTTGTCATGTTCAGCGTTAACAACTTTAATTTTATCAGATTTTATAGCTTATTTTCGTCGCAGGTATGAGTATACTAAGTTAATAGCATCTTTCTTGATGTCAAGACCTGCTTTAGCTTGTTCCACAAGTGCTTTTGATACACTTTCAGTGGTTAGCCTATTTCACTCTTCGATGGCCTTGAGGACCTGATTCAGTGCAGATGCCATGGTTTCAGAAAATTGGTTGTCCTGAACATGCAGGATATTCTGATATTGAGATTCCATATCAGTCTTATGGGCTTCAAGTGCTCTGCTGAGGATCTCTTCAGTATCTAGATTAGATTGGCCGATCCTTTGCACTTTTGAAGTCAAGTTGTCTAGCGTCAGTGTTTGAGCCTCTAAGAGTTGCCTCCATTTGTTGTTCACATCTTAAGCAAGAAGACGGTTCTTATGACCCTATCGCTTGAGACATTTGTTAATATACCTGCCTTGGATTTCGCTGAGATAACTGCACCTGATGAAGGCGGTGGAGGTGGTGAGTCATCTCTGGGAGATTTTCCCTTAGTAAATCGTCCTTCAGCTGTTGGTCCTCCTTGATCAGTTCAGGTATAGTCTTAAGGTTAATGGTCTCAGCCAGTAGATCCCATTCAAGGAATCTAAGATGCATTTGAACCCTCGCCCTGACTGCTATGTCTACGAGATTGGCATGATCTAAGATCTCGGGAATCTCATCTGTGATCTCTTCAGCAGCTCTACTACGAGCTATCAGTACTGAAGTCGGGACTGTGGAGACCTCAGTATGAGGAATGTCAGCAGGAATATCTGACTGGGTCTCCTCTGAGTGTATCCATTTAACTTTGTCCACCAGAGTCACGTCCTCCTTATAGGACTCTAAATCTTGGATGGATACAGTCTCAGGGATTACAGTTGAAGGTTCATGTTTCTTCAATATTTTCCTCTTCTTTGGCTGAGTAGGGCATGGGCCCTGAGTGGACTGAATAGGACGCTTGTCGTGTAGTCCTCGCCTTATGGATTTTCCAGCTGTTGCCGCACTTAGAAAATTAGCGTTCTTTTTATCAAAGAAGTGTTCGTTAGCAAAGGAGACTCGTCCTTGGCAGTAATTGTCAATCAATATAGATACCTTGCTGCCATATAGGAGTTTACCTTTCGAGATCAGTCATAGTGATGTCTTGTCCTCATTCACTATGAATTTCTTGAATTGAGCCTTGAATTCATTCACAAAGAAGTCAGTCCAGTTGTCTAGGATGCCATCTACGATGGCCATCATAATCTGAATCTGAATCCTAAAAAGTTGAACATAGGATCCGACTTTGTCTCACTACAAGAACTTCTGAATTAGTAAGGACCCTACTATCAGAAGAAAGTATCTGATTCTCAACTTTTACCTGTTCCAACTCCTGAACGGTTCTACTGAACTCCCTGCTCATCTGAATTTGCTCCTCTAGCAAATCTTCAAATGCTTGAAGCACATCTAGATGTTCTCCTACAGCTGAGCAAGTGTCGTGTGTGGTTTGTGAAGACGAGGTTAGATTCAGTTTAGGGTTTACTACTGCCTCTTCTCCAACCATTAGGCAGTGTTCAATTGATGTTTCAGGAGTTGATTATCCGACCTCAATAGCCATGAATGCGGCTTCATCTTCAGAGGAGTACATGAATGTATCTTCCTCAATTGAGCAGTCGGAGCAAATTTGTCTCTTCTGGCTTGCCGTTAAGCTCGTTCTACAGCTGAGAGGTCCGGACAGTCGTACCGATCATGTCTGTTCTTTTTGCAGTTGTAGCACACAAAAGTCTTGCCACCCTTTTCAGATGTGTCATTAGATGGACTGGCAGTAGTCTTCATGTCCTGCATTCAAGAGAATGTTTAGATTCTTCTTTCTTTTTATGATATTCTTTCTTACTAGAAGAAGAATCTTTGTGGTATTTCTTCAGCTTTCTGACTTTGTCATTCTCCCTTTGGTACTTCAGAGCCTGAAGTGCGCATCGTTCAACAAGATTGACTTGCTTATTGAACTGGGCTAGTTCCAGACGTGCTGACTGTTGCTTTAAAAGCATGGTCGATTGGGGTGTCAGCTAGAGAGCTTACGCTTCATTGGGGTAGACTGTGCTAGAACTCCTCTACCTTTAGTTTTGAAAAGATAACATCAGGGGTTAAAGCATTTAGATTAGGGCGACATAAATAAGTAGCAAATGGGAGCCACTTCAGTCAGGGCAACACGCTTATGATCTAGGTGTTCATCTCCTTGTTGGTGAACGTCTTCCCCAGCCTGTTGATCACATTGATCTTATTTGTGAATCTGACGCTAAGCTCGTCAATGGATTCATTGGGTTGTATGGCTAATTTCTCGAACTTCTGAAGCTCGTCAATGGGTTCATTGGATCTGCGTGGTTCCTTAGCTCAGTACAGCAAGGGCATCCCAAAGTTTATTCGCCGTTTTGCAATCTTGCACTCTACCGAGGTTTGAATCACTGAGCATTGTCAGGATTGCGTTTCGTGCTACTCGGTTTAGATTGTGCAGTTTCTTCTCTTCAGGCATGAAGGCCGCTTTATCTTTGGGAATCTTTACCCCAATTTGTGCTCGTACGCCTCCCACAGCAGTAAATTCGATGCTGTCGATCATGGGAATGATTGGTCCTATCTCGAGGATATCGGTTATGTTGTCATACAGCGATGTAAGATCCGCCTCCATTCTGACACGCCATACCGTGTAGTTCTCTACTAAAAACATCAGTACCATCCGAATACCTGACATATCAGACATGTTGAAGCAGATAGTATAAGGATGAATGAAGAGATGCACGTGCAGTGAAAACGGAGATGCACGGGCAGTGAAAATATTTTTCAGGATCTTGTTCAACTAGACCAGTAAGTTTTAAAAACGGTGATCAAAAGAACACCGCTCTAATACAAATTGTTGGTCCAGAGATGAGTATCAGGTGTAGAGGGGGGGGGGGGTGAATACACCTGTGTCCACGTTTTTGCTCTAACGTGAAGGTCAGTATTTTACTGAGTTTGCTACTGAACGGGTTCAATTGCCAGGTAAGCCTTCTGATCGCGGGGCAGAGTGATTCAACGACTAAATCCTTTCTACAGACTGAAGTCAGTACTGGGAAATTCAGTAGATGAATAAGTACGGAATTGTGTAGGCCCGATTTAAGTTCGTCTCTTTGAAAAAGATTTATATGCAAACCAAAGTAGTTGGCTAGTGTAGGTTCAAATCTGCTTTACTGAAAATATGATTTTGCAAAAAGTTGACACACAAATGCAATAAAACAGTAAATGACACTCTCTAGAGTGCTTAAGCATGTGTTCGTGAATATCTTGCTTCTCTGTTCTCGTTTCACCGTACTTCAATTCTTGAAGATGATCTCTTTTTATAGTTGTGACCCATGCATAGATCCGTTGGAGGGGACCATGCCACGTGTCACAAGACTCCAAGGAAAAGGACCATGTAATTTGAATATTGCTGCAGAGAGTGGTTGGCTTTCTGCGCATGAGAGTAGCTTTTGTGTTAGAGCAGGTAAGCTTTGCGTGCTTCACATTGGTCAAGGTATGGCAGTAGGTGAGACTTGTCAAACATCAGTCCCCTAGCTGAATTGACTTCCTCTGAACCTCGAACACTAAGTGTTCCTCTGTTGACATCCGACTGATAAAGTCAGGCTGTCGATTTCACTTGTAGGGTCTGCAACTGAGTTGCAGCTCATTCAGTAGATCAAGGATGATCGTACTGAGCCTTCTTTGTGAGTCAGCTGAAGAGTGATCTTCTACTGAGTGCTTCCAGCTACTGACTCGAAGACAAACAACTGAGCTCTTATATTGTCAGAGATCTACTGAACTGATGATATGGGTTTCTAGAACCTTAACCTCTGTACTTAAGTTCAGTCCAACAATTTACCCCTTATAGGACTTAGACAAATAATCTATAAAGATCAAAGCGGGTCTAGCCTATTACGTCATGTCGGTTCCTCACACACACATGGGTTTTAGGATCTTCAATTCCTCTTAAAACATTTATACAACAGTTACTCAGTATTAGAGTTACTGAATCATCTCCCAAAATTTTTTCGCGTAACACTGATTCATATCCTTACAATTTCTACAATTCCCCCCTAGAATACGAAGTACGAGAATCATCTCCTAACTCATCTCCCTACACAATACAATTACTAATGGACCACATTTATAGTATAATGATATAAAAACATTATATTATAGTATAATGAGCTGATATTAATGTATTGGAAGCCCATTAGCAATATAATTACTAATGGGCCACATTTATAGTAAAATGATAGAAAACATTATATTATATACACTTTATGAAGATTAACGCTATTATTCATTCACATGTATACCGTGAGAACGTGACGTGAGACGTGTGAGTGCAGAGTTAATTTTTCCTTTAGATCTATGTCTACACGGAGGAAGGAAAAGGTCGGGACACAGTCCAGAAGCTCCAGACCCAGGCAAGAATTAGAGGCTATCCAAGGAAGAAGGTAGTTAGTTCTTATCGATCCTTCACCTAAATGTGGGTTCTCAGATTAGTGAGATCGAATTGATTGAATATTAAATGAATAGTAGCATGTAAAATATTTATATATGCACATAATTTGTAATTAATATCATTGTAATATTTTGATAAACAATGATGTTAAATACTCGAATAGCCTTAGGGATCACACTCATAAGGCACTCAGGTGGATGTTTACTTGTGTACCCCTAGGCCAAGCTATTTACCTAACTCTTTAATTTTAATCCACTTCTAGGTTCTTTAGATGAATGAAATTAATAATCCGATTACTCTTATCCATGTTACTATTGTGGAATTAAAACGCAGGAAGGGACATTTTAGGAAGTTGTACCCACGATTACTTCTAAGTTTTGACCCATTAATTTGACAAAATTAATATGAAATTCTCGAGATTAGCATACTTTGGAGAACCATGTCGCATTCAATTTGATTTAATTTGCCATCCTCTCTAATTATTATATGCTAGAGTACTCTTATTTACTATGCGCGTAAGCATCTCAGGCGGACGTTTACAGCTTAACTCATACTCCCTCCGTCCCGCTAAAAACGTCCCAGTTGACTTCGGCACGAAGAATTAAGAAATTTTAATTTAGTATGTATTTTATGAGTTTTAATTGTATAAAGAAAATGACACAGTTTTCGAGGAGTGGTTGGTGGAAAGAAATGAGAATTATCCAAATTTTTGCAAGGCTAGTGAAAGACAATCGATTTTTATTTTTTATATTTTTTTTATATTGTATTTGAAGAAATAATCTAAAGTTTTCAAAAAGATAAAAATCATAATTTTCTGAGTTCGGAGCGGAACATAATCGAGTGAGAGATAGATTTTTGAAGAGAGAGAGAGTATAAGAATGTGGGGGTTGAGTAGTGAGTAAGGGGGACCCACTTCATTTTATGTTTAAAAGTAATTTTTACTATTTTAGGAAAGAGGACAGAAATAGCGGGACAGCCCGATTAGGCAAGTAGGACAGAAATAGCGGGACATAGGGAGTACTACTTAATAATAATTTAATATTATTTTGAAAAACACATCTCACAAGACTCGTGGTTCGAAAATATAAATAAGTCACTCAGGTGGACGTTTACTTATAATAATTGTTCACTTTTATTACTAGATCAATGAAAGGTTTAACTGGTGGATTAAAAGTCTCCTTTCCTAATCAAGTATTTTTGATAAAATGAATCTATTAAGTGAAGGTGCGGAAAGAGAGGGATTCGAACCCTCGGTAAACAAAAGCCTACATAGCAATTCCAATGCTATGCCTTGAACCGCTTGTCCATCTCTCATACATAATGATTATGAATCAAAAACCAAGTGAATAGTGAGTTCTTCATATTTCATTCTAGATTATTGGATAGGTATGACCAATCTATTTTAACAATATATTACAAATAAAAATAGAATTTTTTTTTCTCAAAGTAAAGAAAGATCTTTCCAAGCCCCAAGGCAATTATTTTCTTTCGAAATTTCTTTATTTATAATTTTGAAAATGAAAAGGAATTTTGTGTTTGCAAAAATAACTCCTACTATATTCGAATCGATTAAATCAAAGAATTAACTAATTGATAGGTCTAGATTTTTTATTAGTCATTTCGGGTTAAGAAGATGTGAAAGTGAGTTTATCTCATTAAGAACAATACTTTCCGAGGTGTAAAGTGGGCGAGAAGGGATGTCATACTTGAGGGATGCCATTGATATCTGTACTACATAGTATCGTCATAATATCAACCAATTTCATTCTTTTAACTAACTGTGGAAGAATTTGCAAGTTGATAAACCCCGACGGCCGAATTTTCCATCTCCAAGGAAAAACACTTTGATCTCTGATCAGAAAAATTCCCAATTCTCCTTTTGGTGCTTCGACTCTTATATAAAGTTCTTGCTTAGACAATTCAAAGGTTGGGGAGGGTTTTTTAATAATAAAGAGATATTCAAAATTATTTCATTCAGGGACTTTTATTTTTTCAAAGCATCGGCTTTCTAAATTCTCATAGGGCCCCCTGGAATTCCTTCCAAGGCTTGTTGGATAATTTTTATATATTCTCTCATTTCACCGATTTGTACTAAATAACGAGCTAATGAATCCCCTTCTTTTTGCCATTGAGTCTCCCAATTAAATTCTTTATAACACCCATGACGATCAATTTTACGAAGATCCCATTGTATTCCGGAAGCTCATTGCATTGGCCCTGATAAACCTCAATTTAATGCTTCTTCTCTGCCAATTATATAAATAAGTCTAATTTCATGAAGGTCCGATAAATTTTTTAATTTCCAATTTAATGGAGTATAATTAAATATTTGATTCATTTTTAGCTTAGGCTTTTTCTTCAAAGGGTTCATTTTGTTTCTTACTAAAACAACATAAATCTTAAAGTATGCAATTTCTAAGCGTATAAAATAAAACGTGCCCGCGAAAAATGAAGCATGCTTTAAAAGTTGGATTTAAATCCTAAACACAATTAAATAGATATTGCGTGATTAGCATAATAATAAGTAAATTCATCCACGAGATAATTAAAGGTCATCATCGGCCTTAAACGCACATATATCCTATTTATTACAAAGCTCGAACCAATTACAGATCTTCAATCTTTGAAACTTATCGACGAAGAAATATGTCTTCTCAGTGCACATGTACGCCACATCGTCACCCATGTGGACGCCACATCAGTTTGCCACGTCACCCCTAATCTACTAATGCAGTCGCATCTCTACAGCACAACCAAGTCGCTGCCCCCAACCGTCAGTCGTTACACTTCTTCCGCCCGTTCTTTTATTCTGTTCACATGATTTCAGACCGTAGACTTGGAAAGGGACTAATTCCTGCCACTATGAAGGGATTTTGGCTTGAAATCAATACCTTCTTTTCTTTTGTCAACGAATCAATCGCCGGAAAAATGAGAAACAGGACAGTCATCATCCAATGTCAATTCCTATCTACCCAGAGCTTTGATGAACTCATGGAACACGTCGATGCATACCTCTAGAAGAGACAATCTGCACGGTTGAAACCATTTGGCGAGAAGTTCTCACACACGCCCGCCCGCGCAGTTGGTTGCCACACCACATGGAATTTTCTAGTTTTTCAACCAGCATAACACTTCTCCTTTCCTTAATGGTTCTAGACTATCCTAAAATCGGAATGAGTCGTGCGACCTACATGGATGAAGCTGATGAAACAAACAATTAAAGCATCCGAATGGATTTGTTAGATTCTTTTCCACATGTTGTTACGCGTGTCCTGAACCCGGCGACGGAAACCTTGCAAAAACTAGGGTTCACCTTTTCTCAATTTCCGCACAATCGCGCCTCCGCCTTGATTTTTGTGCCATAACAAAGAAAAATACATTTGGTCCTATACTTATCGTGGATTTATCTCATGTGAAAATGATACAACATGGTCAAAACATTGGCTTATAGATTCCCCAAACAAGAAAAATAGCCCATTGACAATGAAATAACGAATAATCAGAACCTAATCATGCTCCTAATACGCAACTCATGATACCAATTAAAAGAGTTAGGAATTTGATACATGCGTCCTTAAGTCTCGCTTTGATTGTTGCTCATATATAGGATCTTCTAATTTGTGTCACGATGCCAGCTTTCCCTTGGGATGAAGATCACGTTTGCATTTGGAACGTGTGCTTGTATGTTTTCGTTATGGGAAAATAGTTGTTTCCATAATAACGTAACCCAAGCTTGTTTATTAATTATTATTATTTATCAATTAGTTGAGTAAGCCAAATAATTCCAAATAGATAATACCCACATTATTAAGTAATACATAAAATAAATTAATTCCTTTTTTAATTATTACGAGAGTGCATGAAATAAATAATTAACATTTATGTGGGCCAGACTATGGATCCAATAAAAAAAAGTAAAGCATGGCCTCAAATTAGTAATTCTTTATGCTCAACCTAGAGCAAAATTAATTAATATACTCGAATTCATTCCACTAGAGAATTCATTCTGACTTACCCCTTTATCCCAATTTGTATATGAGCATGCATTTTAGACATAATTGTCCCCGTATTTAAGAAAAAACTATCCATTAATAAATCATCAACCCAATTATTAGGGATACGAATGCAAGATACAGATAACCAGCCTGAGCTACAAGTACCTACTATCACCTAAGATACGTATATCCAGTCGCGATGACATTCACTATAGTAGGTCTAAGTGATAGATAACTATATGCACTCAGCGGAAATCTTATCAAGCTTAAGACCAACTAGATCACCGACATCATGGTTCTCCACTCGGGTCAGTTAGTAGAACACATCTCACTGTGATCCTTCAATAAACCACCTTAAGTGTACAAGAATAGACAAGTAGCCAAGACAAAATACTTCTTATCTAAACTGCATCTTAAACCGACAACTAGTCCTAAAGTTGTCTCAGCTGAGATATCGATTTAAATCTTGTTAGTTCAACCAATTATATAGTCTTATGTGATCTACAACATACTACACAATCTAACTTTTATAAAAGATAATAGGACTTAACATGTGCAAATATAATTAGGTAGGTAGGAAAACAAGCAGTGAATATGAATAACATTGCATACAAAAATAAAAGTTGCTTCTAGTATACAAAATTCCAACACAGATTGTTAGAGAAGCTGCAGAGGTAAAACATATTAAAGACGAAAGGCAACAACGCCTTCTAGCAAAAACTCCTCAATGGTTGGATGTTGGTCCAGAGACGAGCCTTTAGGTGTAAAGGGGGGGGGAATACACCTGAATGCAGATTTTAACTCAAACGTGGAAGTCAGTATCTACTGAATTATGCTACTGAAATAGTCAGTTGGCCAAATTTTCTTTCTAGATTGCGTGGGCATATTATCTATCTACTAAGTCCTATCTACTGACATCGAAGTGTAGGCCCAAAAGGATTTTCGTCTCGTTTTGAAAACACATTTTATGCTGAGTGATTTTATAGTTCAGTTTTATGCAGTATGAACAATTAATCAATGACAAAATAAATCAACACCAGCCCTTTTTAATGTGGTTTAGATTCTCTAGATCCTACGTCCACTATCCTGAACAAAGCAGGAGTTCTTGATTACTTATACTAAGAAAGTCTCAGTCTATCTATACACTGGACAAATACTCTAGTTATAGTCATAGAGACTTTACAAGTTTCAAACACGGGGTTTGTTATTCTCCAACTAAGAAAGACTTCTTACAATAAAAAAAGTTTAGAAAGCTGAACTCCATCGAGTTTTCTAAGCTTATGATAATACATTAAGTTGCTTAGAATAGAAAATGGGAACAAATGAATCTCTAGGGTGAAGAACTAAGACGATCTCTCTGTAAACGAGTTCTTCAGTGTGATATTCTTTAAGTTCGCTAAAGTGTTTGTGCATTTTAGTGCTTGGTTTCTGCTATCTTCTCTGCATGAAGAGTCTTCTCTTTTTTATAGTCTCGACTCAGGAATAGATCCGTTGGAAGAAGTTCTAGACACGTGTCGAAAAAGACAAGAAAAACGACCATCTTCATTTTGAATGTCACTGTAGGGATTTCCTCTTTCTCAGTCTAGGAAGCAACTTTATGGCAGAGCAGGTACAGTGTTGGCCGCTCCTCACTGGTTGGATGTTGGTCCAGAGACGAGCCTTTAGGTGTAAAGGGGGGGGGTGAATACACATGAATGCAGATTTTAACTCAAACGTGGAAGTCAGTATCTACTGAATTATGCTACTGAAATAGTCAGTTGGCCAAATTTTCTTTCTAGATTGCATGGGCATATTATCTATCTACTAAGTCCTATCTACTGACATTGAAGTGTAAGCCCAAAAGGATTTTCGTCTCGTTTTAAAAACACATTTTATGCTGAGTGATTTTATAGTTCAGTTTTATGCAGTATGAACAATTAATCAATGATAAAATAAATCAACACCAGCCCTTTTTAATGTGGTTCAGATTCTCTAGATCCTACGTCCACTATCCTGAACAAAGCAGGAGTTCTTGATTACTTATACTAAGAAAGTCTCAGTCTATCTGTACACTGGACAAATACTCTAGTTATAGTCATAGAGACTTTACAAGTTTCAAACACGGGGTTTGTTATTCTCCAACTAAGAAGTACTTCTTACAATAAAAAAAGTTTAGAAAGCTGAACTCCATCGAGTTTTCTAAGCTTATGATAATATATTAAGTTGCTTAGAATAGAAAATGGGAACAAATGAATCTCTAGGGTGAAGAACTAAGACGATCTCTCTGTAAACGAGTTCTTCGGTGTGATATTCTTTAAGTTCGCTAAAGTATTTGTGCATTTTAGTGCTTGGTTTCCGCTATCTTCTCTGCATGAAGACTCTTCTCTTATTTATAGTCTCGACTCAGGAATAGATCCGTTGGAAGAAGTTCTAGACACGTGTCCAAAAAGACAAGAAAAATGACCATCTTCATTTTGAATGTCACTGTAGGGATTTCCTCTTTTTAAGTCTAGGAAGCAGCTTTATGGCAGAACAGGTACAGTGTTGGCAGCTCCTCACTGGTCCAGGTTAGAGAGTTAGTGAGGTTTGTTGTTCAAACTCCAAGAGGGCACTGAGTTGACTTCCTCTTATTCCTCGGACCTTTTTATGAATTGTCTTCTACTGATATTCTTCTAAGATATTCAGTACTTGGCTCGAATTTATTTTTAGATTCAATGGGCTTTGAAATACCCGACAGAGTTTCTTGATGCTGAGTTCTTCCGGCTGACATTAGATGTTCAACAGAACCTATCAGCTACTGAACTCTAGCTAGCCTACTGAGTTCCTAACATGCTGAACGCAACTAAGATATTACATTATATAAGGCTCATCATTTAGCTAGGCTTTTGAGATCTTCAAATCTTATCATACTGAAACTCATACCCAATAATTTCCCCCTATTTGATGAAGCCAAAACCTTAACATCCTAAAGAAAAACTTTACGACACAATTTCCGTTAAGACTCAGAACATAGATCAGAGATATAACAACAAACAACTAAGGGGAAAAAAGCACAGAAATATAAGTAATGGGTGAGTGTGTGGTCTGATCAGTGAGGTGATCATTAGTGTTAAAAGATAAAACATAGCCATGTGACAATGAGTAGTTGTCTTAGGCCAAAAGAGATAGAATTTCATAAATTATGACGAATTACCTGTACATGAAATTCTATTCTATCATAGCAAAAAGGAGGAAAAAGAGAATCAGTTGGCCTTCTTGAATTGTTGCAATCTGGCCTTGAAGTGAGCTGACTTCTTCTTAGGAAGATCAAGATCATATGATGAATAGACCCTGCTCCTCAGCTTCTTGATCTCCTCAGCTTCTTGATCTTTTCTCTATCTTCAGGGTCATTCCACTCAAATCCCTTCCTCACCATGGAAAATTTGATCTCGTCCTCAATCACCTTTGTGCATATATTCCCTTGTAGAGTGCAAGGAGGGGGGAGAGTTTTGAATTTAGGTGTCTTGAGGTTTAGACCTAATTGTTCGAGAGCAATCAGTATCTCTGCATAGACTTTTGGATCAAAAATCATCAAGAATTCATTGTAGGTTCTGTCAGGATCTATTGACTCACTTAGTGTCTTCCAGATATAGTACCTCTTGATGAAGTCGATCTTGATCTGCTCCCACTTCTGAATGATCTTCCAAGGTACCCACTTGGATAAGTGATCCTATTGATATTATTGCCTTGTTCTCTACGTCTGAAGAATTTTGACATTGTTGGGACACTCCTATCCATTTCAAGGATTCTTTTCCTCGATTCTTTTAAGTTCTCTGCCTGAGTGCCTCAAGATCTTCTAATCTTACTCTCTTTTGCAGCTTGAATTTGGCGTACCTCAATAGTGATGTCTAAGCCTCTTTCGAAGGCATCCCATATGGCTTTCATTTCTGCTTCTTGCTCTTTAGATAGCTTAGAGGAGTGAATATTCTGCTCTGCTTCAGTGTTACTGGGTTCAGCTGATTTTAACTTAGGCTTAAAAGCTTCAGTTTTTTTTTTCAGTGGATTTGGATTTTGATGTGTGAGCTCTTAATGCCTAGGCACTACAGATCTGGATTTCTTAGGCACTGGAGTTCTGATCTGTATGTCTTTATTCTTAGCCTTGGCTTTTTCTTCCTCCAGTTCTTGGAGTTCCTTGGCCACCTTCTCATCGTAGGCAATCTGCTCTTCAGGAGTTCTGAATTTGAGCTTCTTAGGCTTGGGATGACTGTCAGGCGCTATTATTCTTCCTTTAGCAGCTAAACCAATTGAATCGTATTCAATCAGCTCTTTAATGAACTGATCCACTTTAGTGACTTATGTGTTAATCGGTTCACCAGAACCTTCCCCTTTAGCCTCTTCTCTCTTGCTCGTTCCTGCTGTAGTTGTCTCTTCTTCTTTTATGAGGGTCAGTAGTTGTTTAATCCTACTTCCTTCCCCCTTTTTGGTATCATCTAGCTGAGTGGCCAAAGCGGTGACCTTTTCTGCAAAATCGGAGACTGAAAGGCTAATACTTTCAAGCTCGGCCTCAACATCCTTGAAGGGCGTCTATGTACTTATCCCAATGTTTATCATGTTCAGTCTAGGCTCTGAGTACTTCAACTTTTGTAGCCTTATCTCGATTCAGGTACGTCTCAACCAGTTCAATGGCTTCATTTTTAATGACGCGGCTGGCGTTAATTTTTTCCACGAGTGCTCTAGAGACACTCTCAGTAGTTAGTCGATTACGCTCTTCAACATCCGTGAGGATGTCAGATAATGCAGTGGCCATCTTATCAGAAAAGGTTTGGGCCTACTGCAGAATTTGTTGAAATTGAGAGTTTAAGTCTGTCCTCTGCGTCTCAAGTGCCTTGCGGAGGATCTCATCAGTATTAGGGATAATAGGCATACTAAACCTGCACTTCAACAGTCAGATCACTCAATTTTTGAGTCTGAGCCTTAGTAAATTGGTTCAATTTGTAGTTCACGTCTTTGGCAAGAAGACGGTTCTTGAGACCCTGATGCTTAGGGCACTTATTTTGTTGTTGGAATTGATACATCTTTCATCTGAGTAGCTTGATATATGAAGTTTCTTGGTTTGTCTTTGCACTAAGACATAGGCGAAGCTAAGATGATGGCACAAGATGAAGACGGTGGAGGTGGTTAGTCATCATCATCTCTTGGAAATTTTTCCTCGGCAGATCCTCCCTGGTCTGCGTCCTTAGTTGACTCATCATGATACAAATCAGCTTGAGTCTGGGGCTGAGCAGGCTGTTCAGAAGTGCCCTTCAGACTTAGGAGTTTAAGCATAGCTAAACGGAGGTCGTCGATAGAAGCTATGTCAGCTGGCTCTCCATAGTTGATTTCCTCCTTCATCAGTACAGGGACTCTCCTTAGGTCGATGGTCTCATCCAAGATATCCCATTCCAGGAATCGGAGACGCATCTGGACCCTAGCCCTGATTGCGATGTCGACTAGATCAGAGTGATCTAGTATATTTGGAATTTGTTTAGATATTTCTTTAGTAGCTCTGAGCTGAGCTATCAGTACTAAAGAAGGTACTGAAGTGGAGACCTAAGTCTGAGGTATGTCAGTAGGAATATTTTATTGAGTCTCCACTGAGTGCATCCTTTTAACTTTGTAACTTAGAGTCATGTCTTCTTTCCCGGACTCTGAATCTTGAATGGATACGTGCTCAGAAATAACTGTTGTTTCTACTTTCTTCAACAGTTTCCTTTTCTTCTGTTGAGTTGGGCTTGGGTCCGGGGCTGAGCGCTTATCGTGAATTCCACGTCCAATTGATATTTCAGCCGCTGCTTTCGTTCTGAAACCTGATATTCTTTATGTCGAAAGAGAACGAGTCAGCGAAAGCTACTCTTCCTTGGCAAAGGTCCTCAGTCATTATGGACGCCTTACTGCCATACAGTAGCTTCTCATTGGGAATCAGTTGTAGTGAAGTCTTGTCTTCATTCACTACGAAGTTTTAGAACTGAGCCTTGAATTCAGTTATGAAGAATTCAGTCCAGTTACTTGGACTCCATCCATAATGGTCATCATTATCTGAATCTTGACCCTAGACAATTGGTCGAAGGATCCGGCGGAGCTCGTCAATACATGATTGACGATGTACGCCAAACCCTTGTATTCATAGAGCAGCCTGTTCTTAGGTGACACTGCTTTGAATAAGATATCCTTCTACCCGCTAAATTGGCAGAGATATCTATTGATGGAAGTCTCCTTGTAGCCGATCGAAAAAATCCCTTCGGTTGGAAGATCAAAGCTTTTCCTGAGGAAATCAACAATATCTAGATTTGAGATCTTGGCTTCCTAAATGTTGTTGCCAACTTCACTCTAATAGGATATGCATGAGATATCCTTGAGTTTATCATCTTGACGTAGATTTATATATAACTCGATCACCTGCCTTGGAAGGCACATGTGAGGAACCCTAGATAAGAGCATCTGAAGACCCGAAGACTGAAGAGCAATCAAGATTGGCGCCATGCAGTCAATATCACATGATCTGAAAGAGAGGACTAGCTCAAACCAGACCCTCTGGTTGCTTAGGATCTCCTCAATGTCAGATGGAACAAGAACTTCATTGTTCAGAGGGCTTGCCATTGTAAGATACTTAATATGCAAAACAGATGTAGAGGGGGGCGGGAGTGAATACCAATTGTTGGTCCCGAGATAACAAGCGTCTTAGAGAACTCCTACTCTGATACCAATTATTGGTTCCAAATAAACGTTCAGGTGTAGAGGGGGGGGGGTGAATACACCTGAACACTTTCTCAACTTAAAACGCGAACAGTCCTATTTAGGAGAGTGTCTTGCTGAACAAGTTCAGTTGACCAAGTATGCTATTCTGAATCGCATGGACAGAGTGACTGACTATACTGAGGCCTGCTAGCTGACTGAAGTCAAAATTCAGTACCGTTTAGTAAGAGTTCAATAGAGTGCGGAAATGTGTAGGCCCAATTCAGTTGAGTTTGAAAACATTTTTACTAAAACTGTTTCAATATATTAGTGCAATTTGTTAAGCTTTGCTGAAACTCCGTTGAATGATTTGAAATGTTTTTCAGTCAGAACAGTAATCAATACAACATTAAAAACAGAACACGTCGATTTTAAAGTGGTTCGGATATCAAACAATCTTAGGTCCATTGTCCCGAAAAGATCAGGAGGCTATTTTATTTTACTGTGTTAGTCTCAGTCGGTTTGTGCACTGGAAAAACACTGGTCTTGAGGATTATACTGAGCAAGTCTCTGCTTACAAGAATCAAACTGAAGTGCTTGACAAACTCTCCAACAGTGAAGGAGTTCTTAACAATAAGAACAGTTTAGGGATGAACTCCTTTGATCTAAACTATGGATATATTCAATGGAGCTTAGGTTAGAGAAAAGGGAACAAGAAGGTGGCTTCTAGAGTGACGAACAGTGAGGAATAAGCTCTGTGCGTACGTGTTCAATCACTTGGATACTAGAGGCTATTGATTCTAATTCAACTTGGTTCCCTTGAGCAAGAGTGTCGCCTTTCGCTCGAAGTGTTTCTCTGAAGTTCTTGAGGAAAGCTTAAGTTCTGTAAGTATTTGCTCCTAATCGCTCGTATGTGTTCTTGTTCTGGTGAACTTCTTCGATTTATTTTTCTCTCTATTTATTGAGGTAAGCCATGGAAAGATCCGTTGGAGACGTCAATCCATGTCTCACTCTCTTTTGGGTAGCTAGCGGTTCTTTAAAAGAATCTGGCAGAGTCTTTCTCCTCTATTTCTGGAAAGTGGTTGACTTGCAGCTTTAATCAGAACTTTGACAGCTGGTTGCTCGTCATTGGTCGAGGTGTAGAAAGTAGTTGAGACAAACAGACTTCTAGGTATATACTGAAGCTAACTTCTCTGATTACTTCAGATGATTCTACTAATTTAACATCTAAGATCATCTGACAATCAAGAAGACTGTCAGGCTGTTGCTGAGTCTGACCTGGGTTCAGTAGTATACTCCAACTGAGTGCAACTCTACTGAAGGTCAACTCTGAGTTCAGTGAACTACTCCTGCTGAGTCCTCTTCTACTGACTCCTTTCAGTATGCTGCTCCTGCTGAGTCCAGCACTACTGAGTATGAACACCTCTCAGTATGGTGCTCCTACTGACTCCATTATTACTGAATCTTCACTCCATGGTGCTGAGGTTAATAGTCTACTGAAGGGTCCGCAGACAGAACTCTATGCCGGAACAATGCTGAAGGAATGTCTACTGAGTCTGAAACTCTCAAAGACAAAGGCATTAATATTACAACTCAGTGGTTCACCAATCAAATTAGGGTTCTGAGATCATTCAAATCTTCTAACTCATATACTATTGAATCATCTCCCAACAATTTCCCCCTATTTGATGATGCCAAAACCTAACACTACAAACTATCAGATACAAACTCCTTATAAGTATTACAAGTAGAATAGGTGGAGTTGTGCATCAAGTTCTAATCTACTGAGGGATACAATAAAGTGGTATCAGAACTTATTACATAATTCTAACAACAATTTCCCTCAAACAACAACTTTCCCCTATACAAGAGAAATCTATCAGACTAAGCAAAAACAAACAAACACAGATAAAAGTAGTGTGTGTGTGAGTCAGTAATCACTTAGGTGATTCTTAGTGTTAAGTTTAAATAAACAAACAAAGGCCATGGAGATAATAAAGTATTGTCAGGCCAAACAACAAAGATGTTTTATATATGTATGAAATTCAGTACTGTACATCACTTGCTATTCTATAAACAAAAAGACTAGAAGCTATCTCCTGAATCTCTGGATCCCTGCTTTGAAATCTCTTGACTTTTCTTCTGGCAAAGGGAGTCCATACATCTGAAAGGTGTCCTCCGGAGCTTCTGAATCTTCAGCACATCACTAGGATCAGTCTTATCAAGTTTCAAAGCTAAGATAGCTTTTCTGACTTCTCCTTCAATAACTCCAATGTAGAGTGAGCCATCAAGCTTCTGAGGAGGTGGCAAAGGTCTGAAGACAAGAGTTTGGACATCTTCCTTGTCATTAATGGCCTTGTCAACTAAGTCATAAATCTCTGGATCGCATATGAGTAGCATTTCAACAAAGGCTTCGTTATTGTGGATATCAGGCTAATATCTCCATACATAGTATCTTTTGATAAAATTAGCCTTCAGTGACTCCCACTTCTGAGTCTTTTCCCAAGGCATCCACTTATCCACCCTCGGCCATCTATGTATCGTTTGATCAATAGGTTTCCTGCCTCGCCTGTATCTGTAAGGGATTTCAGTATCCTTCGGCGGTGGTGGCCTGGCTGCCTCAGCAGCCTTTTCCTTTGCTAGAGCCTCCTGTCTCCTGTACTCCTCAAAATGATAGTATCGAGCTTTCTTGTCCAAGGCAATCATCCTAAAGTTAAGCAATTCTTCTATAGTTGGCTCAACCCGAAGTCTCTCTTGCTGCTGCTGCTGATCCGATTGTTGTTGATGTTCAGATTGTTGCTGCTGCTGAGAATTAGTTGCAGCTTTCTTAGATTGTTCAGCCTCTTTCTCCTTCCCTTGATCGGCCTCATCGTCGATTTTCAGCTTTCTAGGAGGAGGCCTAGTACCAAGCTTCCTTCCTGAGACTTTAGTCTTAGCTTTAGCCGGGGCTTTCTTTCGTTTGTTTGCTGCTTCTGCTTCAGCAATCTCCATGGCTAGCTTCTCATCAGATTCTATTTGAGCTTGTTCTTCAGGGCTTATGTATTTTTTAGCCCCTTTCTTTAGTGAGGTAGGAAGTTTCAGCTTCTTCTTTCCTTTACCCGCCGCTGGAGAAGGCAGAGGAGTCTCTTCCTCATCTGAGTCCTCCTCAAGGAACTCAGCAACTTCCTTAATATGTTCTGCGGGAGTCTGGGTTTCTGAATCCTTCGGTCCTGAGCCACTTGGGTCAATCTCAGCACTCTACATCTTCAGCGCTTGAGACTCCCTGGGCCTGACCTACTGCTGTTCCTGAGGGGTCAGTAGGATCTGATCGGCTTCCAGTTGCTCCTATATCTGATCACTTCCCCCTAGGTGTCCTTTCTCCATTTTGGCATCATCAGTTGAGCCAGGGTTTGAACAGGAACAACTTTGCTGTTCAATACTATAAATGCAGTAGCTAGCCTGTCCAAAGCTGTCTGCATGCTTTCAAATTTTTGGTGAAGGTCATTCCTCTCTATGATGAGATCTTCACTGTACTTCTTGTGAGAGGAATCAACCAACTCCTAGATTGACTTTAGTTTGGCATCGATTTTCTCTTCACAGGCCTTCTAAGTAGACTGGATTCTGAGTTCGTTGGCTTGACTCAGTGAAGAGATGGTAGCAGTATGTGCTGAGTGGGCTGCCTTATATTCCTCCAGAAGTAATTTTTGGGCATCCACTAGCGATGCCTGTTGGTTTTCGAATTCTGCTCTTTTAGTGGCTAGGGAATCTGTGAGGATTGCTGAGAAATCAGGAACTGCTGAGTTTTGAATTGAAGTTCTCAGTTCCTTGATCTACTCACTCTGAGCTTCAGTTATCTTCTTCCAATTGCGATGGAAAGCCTTAGCTAATCTGTGCTCCTTGACTCTTCAGTGCCTTGGCCATTGTCCTGGACCGTCGGCCTTTGGAGTTGGGCACAACCTCATACGTAGACCCCAACAATAGCTGAACAGGGTCTACAGCTCGTGAGGTTCCAACTGCGGACTTACCTGGAGGAAGGGTGCTGATAGGTAATTCAGTAGAGGGTTGAGAACCCTCCTCCAGTTGAGTTCCCTCAGCAGGCTTCTCAGGGTCTGCATCACTAGGTGGGTCCTGATCATCGGGATCAGAACCCTCAGAAGGCGTGACTGCTGATGGGATCCGATCGTTAAGTAATGCCAGCATCGCCACCCTTAGGGCTTCTAGGGAGCTGATGTCCGCAGGCTCTGTGTAGCCTATCTGCTCGTGGATCTCCAGCTCTGCAGAGTTCAAACGTTCACAGGATTGGTGTTGGATAAGTCTATTGAGAGTAATCGGATCCTGGAACCTAATCAACATTTGAAGCCTGGCCCTTTGAGCATTGGACACCAAGTCTGAATGACTTGTGATCTCAGGTATGGCCTTAGAGACTTCTCGTGTGGCTCTATTCTGAAGAGCTTCAGCCTCTAACCATTTGGTCTCTGCTTCTGTGCTGGTCTCCATTTCATCCATGTATATGGGAGACATAGCCCTCTCAGCAGAAGGAATATTGTTGAGTGGTGGAACATCCAGTGGGGTTTGAGAGATAGGAGTTGTAGGTTCAACTTCTGACCGCTGTTCCACTGAGGCTTCCTTTTCAGCGGAGACTATTTTTTCTGACGAATCTGAGTCGTCTCACAGTCTGAAAGGAGGGATTATCACAGCTTGTTCAGAAGACTTTTTCTGCTTCTTTTGGGGAGTCTTCTGAGGGGTCTTCTAAGGTGGAGACCTCTTTTCGGTGGGAGTGGAAGTCTTCTTCTTCCCTTTCCCAACTTCAACAGGCCCTGCTCCAATCTGCTGGAGGGCAGGTGCCTTGTTGTGAAGCATATTTTCTTAGGATTGAAATACGCCTTGTCTGCGTAAGTTATGTGGTCCGCACTACAGAAATCATCAATCATAATTGTCAGCTTCATCCCATATAGAAACTTCCCTTTGACACTTAGGCTGAGTGTAGACTGATCAAACTTCGCAGCATGTGTCTGGAATTCTCTGAGGAAGAATTCCGTCCAGTTCACCTTTGCCCGGTCATATATTGCTATCATCATCTGGAGCTTAGGCCTGGATACTTGATCAAATGAGCCAACTTGGCTAGCCAGTATCTGTGTCACGATGTATGTAAGGCACAATACTGTGGTAGCATAGAGTTCTTAGGGAATGCCGCCCTGAAGGATGTTGGCTCTCCACAAAATATCTTCAGATATTCGTCAATGAGATCGTCCTTATAGCCAGCTATGCTTGTCCCAGAGTCCAGTAGCTGAAAGCTCTTCTGAAGTGCTTGCTTGATGGACATCTGTTTTATCTGTTCGTCAGCACGGGTGGGGTCAGCAACATGGTGAATGATAAATCTCCCCACGATGTGTCCGTCTACTGCCTCTGAGTTTAGGTATAGCTCATAAATCTGTCGGGGAAGGAAGAATGTCGGCTTCCTCGATAAGAAGGCCTCAAGGCCTGATGCCCTCAGCTCATCGAAAACTTCTGTCATGATCTCGAGCTCGTAGGTGTCGAACTCCATGATCGGTTCGCACCATACTCTATCCTTCTCGAGGATTTCTATCATGTTGGCAAGAGAAGCGACTGTAACGTTTGTATGCGCCATGTCTATAATTTGCAAGGTTTAGTGTCAGTATAGAAATATTAAGATATATAAGCATAAATACTGAATAAGCGTTAAAATCTACCGTAATATTCTCGGATTGAATATGAATGCAGGTTGCAAGTAGAAGATACTAAATTCAGAGAGATTAGGGTTTTAGTTGCAGAGTTGAAAAAATGGCGGTTTTTAGGCTTTGAACGTTGAAATAAATGAAGGTGAAGATTAACAGTTCGTGATCAACGGTTCAGTTTAAATCTTGCTTTATGAGATGGACGACCTGGATTCGATTTTATAAAATAGGCAATGATCAACTTAGCCGCCTAAGTCAAATTACAATTATATATAGCCAAAGAAGTAACTTGATATGACAAGCATTTAATGCGCGGAAGAGCTCAACAATCTTAACATAAAATATCGTGCATTTAATGAAACTGTTTATATTAAATGACATTCTCTAAGGCATTGAATACAATGTTGAATCTAAATCATAAACACATTAAATACTATATTGGCTACTAAAAAGAGATACGCAAACCTGTCAGCTGAACATCGTAGTCAGCTGATACCTCGTGTAGATGGTTTCTGAATCTCCGTGTAATGAATGAGTCCAGTACTAAGAGTCAACATTCCCCCTTGTGGAATACTCATCTCCTGAATCCACAATAGGGTCCAGCTGACCTAGCTCTATTGAAAGTTCTCTGAATCTGGCTTCAGCTAGAGGCTATGCGGCTCTGCTTAGGATTCGCCTGAAATCGAGCGCAAACACCTATAACATAAGTTATGTCAGTTCTAGTAGCAGTTAGATATAATAAAGAACCAATAATTGTGCGAAATTCAGTATGGTCTACTGATACTCCCTCTTTGTCAAGATTGATTTTTAGGTTCATGTTCATCGGGATCTTGATTGCCGGATGTGCAACCGAATTTCTTGATGAGGTCTCGAGTGTATTTTCCTTGATTGATGAACCTTCCCTTCTCTGATTATTTGACTTGAAATCTGAGGAAATAATTCATCTCTCTCATTATTGACATCTTGAATTTATCCTTCATCATATTCTCAAAGTAATGACACATGATGACATTCTTTGATCCGAATATGATGTTATCTACGTAGATCGACACAAGTAATATGTCGTCATCTAGATGAATGTTGAATAGTGTGCGGTCTATTGTGCCCTTCTGAAAACCTTTCTGAAGAAGAAACTCAGATAGGGTATCGTACCAAGCCCTGGGTGCTTGTTTTAACCCTTATAGAGCCTTTTTGAGTCTATACACTTGATGTCCCTGTTGAAAGCCGGGAGGCTATTCTACATACACATCTTCTTTCACCACGCAGGTACGTAGTCTTCACATCCATCTGATATACTCTAAAGCGTTGATGTGTTGAGTAGGCTAGGAATAGTCTGATTACCTCCAATCTTGCAACTGCAGCGAACATTTCATCGAAATCTATCCCTTTGGCTTGACAGTAGCCTTTTGCCATGAGTCTTACTTTGTTCCTTACTATGACGTTGTTTTCATCTCGCTTGTTCTTGAAGACCAATTTCGTTCCGATCACATGTTGATGTCGGGGTCTATCAACAAGCTCCCATACTTCGTTCCTCGTGAACTGATTTAGCTCTTCTTGCATGGCAATGATCCAATCAACATCTTTAAGTGTGTCCTCAACTGACTGAGGTTCTTCAGTAGACAATAAGTAGGAGTATAGAGCACTCTGTCCCTGGCAGAATCTGGATGTTGTCTTTACAATTGCTGAAGGATCTCCAATAATAAGATCTTAAGTGTGAGCGTCCAGCCACAATCGACGATGTTTTAACTCTTCATATAAAATTTGTTCAACACAGATAGTAGGTGAGTTAGGCATTTCAGTTGTACTATTCTGAGATTGAAGTAATTTAGTTACTAGAGTCGGGTCTACTGAGTCACCAGGTTCAGGGGCATTCAGCTCAGGAACTTCATTAGTTCCCCCTGAATTACTATTCTCAGTAGAGGTTTCAATTACCACTTGGATTTCTTCATCGACCTAGGTTACCTGAGAATGATTCTGTTCAGTAGAATCAATCTCTTCAGCTACGTTTGCTGCTGGCTGAGATATAATAGTATTTTCGTCAGTTTCCTCTTCTGACTAGCTTGTTAAAAACTGATAAAGGCATCACATTAATTGAGGCTCCTACGTCACATAGGGCTTTTGGGATCATCTTAGTTCCAATCAAACAAGGCAGAGTAAACATACCTGGATCATTGCACTTCTCGAGAAGCATATTCCGAATACATGCTGAGATATTTTCATTCACCACAATTTTTCCTTTTTGGCTTGTCTTTCCAGCGTTGAATTCTTTCAGAAACTTCCCAAGCTGTGGGATCTTAATAGCGTGAAGAAATGGCAGATTGACTTTCAGCTTGCCAAATATAGATATGTAATCCAACGTTTGATCCACAAGCTTCGGCTTCCGCACAAATACTTGTGGAAATGATGGATCGATCATAAACTCTTCTTGGGCACCCTGTTTCTTTTCTATTTCCTCTTCATCGACTTTCTCCTTACCTTTGTTTGAGTTAGGTGACTCAGAGATGCTTGTCTTGGCCAAGTCGACAGTGGTATCAGTGCCGCTTTCTTCAGCCTTCTTTGGTGTCTTGCTTGGCGGATCTAGGAGATCTCTTCCACTTTTGAGAGTAACATGGCTTACATTCCTTGGATTAATCTAGACCTGAGAAGGTAGCTTTCCCTGATTCCCTCGAATCTCATTGATTGAAGTAGATAGATGTCCTATCTGTCTGGCCAAGCTATCTAATCCGATTTTCTGTTACTTCTGAGAGTTTTGGATGTTCAGTATAGCTTCCTTATGAGCCAGAATGCTCTGCTGCATGGTTTGTTAAGATTGCAGCAATATATTCTGTGAAGTAGCCATTTCTGCTAAAATTTCTTCAATTGTCTTGCCAGGCTTTGCTTGGGCTGGTGGATTTGTTAGGTAAGTCCTTTGATTTGGAGGGCGATAAATTTGCTGTTGTGGCTGTTGTTGGAACATATGCGGATTATGTTGGGTAAACTGTGGTTTGGGCTGATTATCCCACTTCAGATTTGGATGATCCTTCCATCCAGGATTGTAGGTATTAGAGTAAGGATCCCTCTTCTGTTGGTTGTTGTTCCAATTTCCAATCGCGTTGCAATCTTTAGTAGGAATTGCTTGGGTATTACATTACAACGAGGTATGTCCAGACTGTCCATATACTCCACATATCTGCTTAACCAAGTTGGTTGTGTGTGTCTTCTCTAACATAGAGTGAATTAGTTTTTCCAGCTTCGAGTTTATCATCCTTTTTAGCTTCTCAAAGCGATTATCAATCTTTTCCATACTATTATCCAGCTTGGTTTCCAAATATGTGGAATCAGATGAATTTGCAAACCTTTTTATAATTCGGACTTCTTCATAATCCTTAGTTGCATTAGCCAATTCTTGAATTATCTTCTCAGCATCATTCACTTTGCAACTAGAAAAGTTGCCTCCACTTGATGAATTGACAAGGCTCTTTGAAGCGATTGTCATACCTTGGTAAAAGTAGGTTAACAAATCTCCCATGGAAAAGTTATGATTTGGACAGCTTTCGATGAGAGCTTTGTACCGAGTCCAATATCCATTTAGTGTCTCATCAAACTCTTGTTGGACTCCAAAAATCCCTTTCGCAAGGCAATGGTCTTTGTAACCGGAAAGTAGCAATCCGGAAATATTTGTCTCATCTCTGTCCATGTACTGATTGATTTTGCGGCTAGACTTGTGAACCAGTTTCCTGCATGATCCGTGAGAGCAAAAGGGAAAGCAGATAGTTTGAATTGCGCCTTTGTTCCATGGGAATTCGTTTGAGCATTGCAGAATCTCACGAATTCATTCAGAAAGCCGAATGGATCTTCATTCTTCATTCCATGAAACTTGGGTAGGGCTTGGATAAGCCCATACTTGATCTCAATCGGCTCAGCGAGCCCTTCGATTTGGATTGGTGTTGGAAGATATTCTCCACCATGCCGTCAAAACTGATCTAGCCTGAGATTATTCTGATCGTTGGCCATCTTCCCGAGTTCAGTCTCGAGTTTCTCTTCAGAAAAGAGTTCTGCTAGGCTAAGCAGAACGTCGTCAGAGTCAGCTTCTGCTTGGTCAGGCGAAGTGTCCTGCTTCAGCAGTTGCTGTTATTGTAGCTTTGTCTCCTTCCTTAGCCTCCTTGCGGTTCTTTCGATCTCAGAATCAAATATGAGGTTCGGGTTGGAAGACCTGCTCATAAACTAGTTAAAGCACAAAAGATCAAAAGGTAAACACGGTTAGAAACACCGTTCCCCGACAACAACGCCAATTTGGTGATCGCTGTTTTCACACCAAATAAAATTCCTGCACACACTCAGAATTTTATAATTAGTATAGAACATGGTCGAACTCAGGGAACAGTGAAAATCAACTATATCTATCCTCTTGATCAAGTTTTGGTGATGCCACCATGCATAAATTTTGGGTTTACTACCTAGGCAAATAAAATTAAATAGCAGAAAAGTAAATTTAGATAAAACAAGTAAAGAAAGGCTGACTCGGCTTCAAATAACTTGTATGAGACAACTACTTTGATCATTGATGCATAGATTTAATTAATTCCTAGAATCAACTAGTTAGGATACAACGTTGAACACGTACATATCCCAATTCCTACTTACTTAGTCGGTAGTAGCTTGTTGAACAAATTTTCACCACTCCCTAACCTAACCACAACCTAGCTTGTTGAACAATCCTAGATTTAATGATTAGATTGCTTTATGAGGAAGGAACCCAATTTTAATCTCTACCGTTGTTGGACAAGCTGACAGAGATGATTAACCTCCTTAATTCGACTACCGTTACGATAGCTTCGCCACCAGTTGCTGAACAATCTGGCACTAATCTTCATAACCTAAATTGATCAGGTTTAAGCTAATCCAATTAAATCTTTCTACCCCGAATTAAGTCGAGACCCTAGTCTTTAATTACTACGTCCATTTAGATCTCATAAAGTTTGTATCTCATATTTTTCACCCTCGCCGAAGTCCTAAAAGGTTTAGCTACGCATGATTAACTTGGACAAGCAGAACGAAACGAACATGATCATAACATAAATTAAAGTGCGAAAAAGTGAAAACATAAACTGAAAGTAAATGCTGAAAATAAACAACTGAATACTGAACTGAATGCTTAAAGTAAATAATGAATATGAAACGAAAATCGCAATACGAGTGTTGAAATCCTTAAGTGCTGAAATCTAAACTAAAGCTAAAAACTAAAGAAAGCAAATAAAAGTGTTTGAATTCTTGATCCTGAAATCTAAACCTAACTAAGCTACGAGACTAAGAATCGAGAATGTTAGAGACAGAGAATGAAAAGTGATGGAAAAGATGTGTAGAATGCGTCGTCTCCAGCCCTTTTATATAGACCTTGAAACTTGACCCCAAAGGAAATAATATCTAGGGCAAAGCTTGAGTTTCTTGATCTCTAAGACTCCTTTTCCAAATATAATTTGGCCTTAAGATATCTTCAAGCTTTCAAATCTTTAACATATCTTTCCTTCTCGATCTAAGCCCCGATTTATCTCCAGAACGCGCCCAAAATACTCTAAATCAGCTCTGGGCCGCCACCTCATCATCGGGTCAAAAACCTGCTGAAAATAGACATTTTTGTGCACAAAACAACATCAACTTGGACAAGATGAGCGTCAGAATTGGGTGAATTTGAGTAGTATAAAATCGACACATCACTCTACAGTGCACCTACTCATCAACGTTCAAACTTAAGGAGCCGTTTTCCTTGTGGTTTTGACACGTGGCTAGACCTCCCTCCAACGGATCTATTCACCATCGACGGCTATATAAGAGAAGTCTTCATGTAGAGAAACTACCGGGAACCCAAGCTATCTACGCAGAAAACTCTTAACGCTCTCATTAGAAGAATCCAGTGAAAAACTAGCTTTCTTAGAAGAACCTTTTTACTTCATCACTTAGAGTTATCCTTTGTTCCCCTTCTCTTATCTAAGCAAGGCATATTGTAATATCTATAGCTTAGAAACCTCGAGGAAGTTCACATCTTTGTGAAGCAGTTCTTATTGTAAGAACTTCCTCTTAGTTGAAGAAGACTCAAACTCTTTAAGTTTGAAACCCTTGTAAAAGTCACTACGACTATAAGTAGAGAATCTGTTCTGCGAACAGATCACTGAGAACTTGCTTAGCATAAGCTTCAAGTTGTATCTTTCTTGAGAACAGATCATTGAGACTTGCTCAGTATAAATATAACAAGTATCCTGCTTTGGTCAGGACAGTGAACGTAGGACCTAGTGCGTTCGAACCACTTTAAAAATTTGTTGTGTTGATTTACTGTTAATCTTTACTGATCATATTGCATTAAAACTGTATTTCATCAAACTCAGCATAAAACCGTTTTTCCAACTGAGACGTTTAATAGGGCCAACACTTCCACACACAACTCTGATACTAAACAACTATTCAACTGACTCAAGTCAGTAGAGATGAACTCAGTAGAAGAATCTTCTTGCCCACGCGATCTGAAAGTATATTTGGCTCTGACTCGGTTCAGTAGCAAACTCAGCTAGAGCTGACTTTCGCGTTTGAGAAACAAATTTTTATTCAGGTGTATTCACCCCCCCCCATCTACACCTGAACCACGTCTCAGGACTAACACAATTTCAATAAAAGCTTAAAATGTTGCATTAACATACTGAACTAATTTGATAAACAAACGTTTTAAAAAAAAAACTGAATCGGGCCTACACATTCCGCACGCTACTGAACGCTGCTGAATGCTACTGAATTCTAATATCAAGTCAGCTTGCAGAGCTCAACATCTTTAGTCACTCTGCCCACGCGATCAACAACAACTTGCTTGGTCTGCTGAATTCATTCAGTAGGCAACCTCCGTATATCGGACTGTTTGCCATTGAGTTTGAAAAGGGTTTTCAGGTGTATTCACCCCCCTCTACACCTGAACGTTTGATTCGGGAGAAACAATTGGTATCAGAGCTAGGTTCTTTTGACTTTTGTTATCTGAAACTGGTCTACTCGAACTGATCCTTTGAAAACGTTTTTCACAGCATGACATCTGTTCATACATCCTTATTCCATATTGTGCATTATGTCTGATATATCAGGAATCCGGATGGTACCCATGTTCTAAGTAGAGAACTATGGCGTATGGCGCGTAAAAATGGAGGCGCATCTGACCTCACTACATGACAGCATGTCTGATGTGCTGGAAACCGGTTATATCATTCCTCTTATTAACAGTGTTAAATTTATTAAGGAAGTTGGAGCCGAGACAGGGGAGAAGGTCGCCAAGAACAAATCTGACTACACGCCTGAAGAGAAGAAGCTTCATAATCTAGATAAAGTTTCTCGTAATGCCATTCTAACAACTCTAAGTGATTCTTATCTAGGCAGGGTATAGGACTGCAAGTCCGCGAAGGAACTCTGGGATGCATTGGCGTTACTGAGTCAGGGGACTTAGAAGATCAAGAACAACAAATTAACGCTGGAGCTCCAGAAGCTTGAGAGATTCACCCTCATGCCCAATGAGAAGATTTAAGATCTGAACGACAGATTCAAAACCATAATAAACTCAATCAATAGGCTAGGAAAGACACTCTCGAACAGTGAGATAAACTTGAGGATACTGTAGGCACTACCTGAAGGACGCTGGAGTTCATTTGCCACGTATCTTCGACACTCTGGACTTGATTCTATTTCTACTGACCATATATTTTCTGAATTAAAATGCATAGGAGTTAGAGTCCAGTCTACCTCACAAGATAAGGGATGGAGCTGACGCAACACATGATCATGCCCTAAAGGCATCAGTCACCACTCCAACAACAGCAGTCAGCAATCAAACAACTTCAACAAGCTCATCCTCTATTCCTACTGAAGGAACCTTGGCTGAACGATATGTTCTGTTGGCCCTTAAGTACTAGAGAGAGAAGGATAGGAGGATCAAGCTGAATAAATCCTACCAAAAATCTCAAGGTAAGTATGACTCACCTTCTAAAGGAGATCATAACAAAAAACTCTCTGAATGCAGGAATGAAGAATCGGCTTCCAAGCCTGAAAAGTCAGAACTTAAATCAAGCAGACCCTCTTCATGTTCTAACTACAAGAAAGATGGGCACTACCAATATGAGTGTCCTGAGCTGAGTGCAGCTGAGAGAGCTATGTCACAATCTCGAAGAGACAAGTTCGCTAAGAAACACCAAGGATTCATTAGTGGAGAGCTCTCAGATAATTCTGAAGAGCCAGAGAACTTCATGGACTCATTTGATGATGAAGTCTCATTCATCGCGGTAGAAGCTGAAGAAAATGAGAAGTGTCTCATGGCCGGAGAAGAGGATGAGGTAAACTCTTATGTAAACTATGTACTCTCTGCACCACGCACACACACTACACAATCTACTACAGGTGATCATCCAGAATCTGCACTGCCATACAAAACATTACTAGATGAGCAAATTAGGATGAGTCTGGACTTTAGTAAGACATTGCAGGAGATGGATCCTCCGATAGCTTAGAATGAGAGACTTTCTATGTCTAGTCAGGACGGTTCTGAGTCGGCTCAGCTTGTCAAGAGACTGAAAGAGGAGAATGAATCTTTGATGACACAATCTCAGCAGCAAGAAGGACTGATCTCAGCACTGACCAAAGACTTGGCGACGAAAGTCACTAAACTAGGTCTACTGAAGAAGGAATATCCAAAACTACAGGCACAGTACAAAACTCTCAAGAAGAGTGATGACGTTTGTAAAGTTATGATGACCGAAAGATTTCTTGGAGCAGAGAAGAAGCTCGAAGCCATGCTTACAAGTCAAAGGCCTATAACTCATAAGGAAGGGTTAGGCTACAACACTTATGATGCTTCGACCTCACCTTACTGATAGCTTTATCAAAGGGTGTACTGAACGATCAGAATATCAGACACCTTTGACAAAAGGCAAACAAAAGGTGAATGTACCTCATCCCACCTATTAGAATTCTGGAAGATCTCGCTCACAACCTCCCAGTTAGAAGCAAGGGGGAACTTCAGTAAGATGGGTGGATCAACATGGGCCTCTGACTTTGACTCACCCAGCTCAGTACGGAAGTTACTACTATGAGCCAGTAGTCAAGAAGGCACCTAAGATCAAGACGAAAGCCACTTAATCAGCTCAGAAGTTTAAAAGTCCACCCAAGCAGAAGATCAGGACTACTGAACCCCTAAAGCGGAAAGAGTCAACTACACTGAGCCCTTTAGTGAAGTATGTTGACGGGTCAGGAAAGAAGCTGTCTGAGACTACCAAAGTAGTCAGAAAGATTTAGATTGCTAAACCCCTAATTCTGAAGGACCCAAAAGAAATATAAAGGGTATCTAAGTGTGATTTTATGTTTTGCAGGTACAAAAAGACCCATGGTACGTGGATAGCAGATGTTCTAGGCACACGACGTACCAAAAGACACTGCTTATAGACTACATCACAGAAGGACCCAAAATAGAGTTTGGTGACAATGCCAAAGGCTACACGAGAGGACCTGGAACACTAAATATGGGAACCATTATAGTTCTAAAAGTATCGTATTTTGAAGGGCTCCAACATAACCACCTCTCTGTTAGTCAATTTTGTGATAACAATAAAAGAGTGATATTTGATACTGATTTTTGTGATATATGATGAGTGGTTTTTATACCATCTCATCGTGTTCTTTTTAGGATTGTTTACATCGTTTTCCATTCATTTTTAGCTTTTGTTTTGCTTGGAATCGCATACTTTTGATGGCTTTTGGTTTTGTAGGTTTCTCACCAAAATGAAAGAAACCAAGACCATTGATGCATTGTTGGCAAATATGGAGTTTTTAGGATGAAGAATGAAGAGGCTTTAAAGTCGGATGTTGAAGAAATCGCGTTTCGGAGCTCATGTAACGAGGCAGTTGGAAAATCGCGTGGCAGGCGGATCTAACGATCTTAGAATCCGATCTCCACCGTCCACATCGTATTTCTATGTGTTAGGAACAATGTGCCAAAGTTTCGTGGCGATCCAACGGTTAACGAAGGAGATATCGCGTTTTTCCCAAAACGCGACAAAGGCGTAAAAAAAAACCGTTCGGCCAGAAGACGTCGGACCGCGGTCCGCCTTTGTGCGGGACCGCGGTCCGCTATGTTCTGACTCAGAAAACTGGAACATCCGTGGGGTCGGACCGCGGTCCGCCTTTGTATGGGACCACGGTCCCCGTCGTATACAGCCCAAAACCAGATTTTTTCGGCCCGAAACCTATATAAACCCTTTCGGACTTCTTTCCTTCGACACACACCATATTTTCGACTTTTTCCAGCCCCCAAAGCAGAGAAACACCCAAGGCATCCCTCCGTTGAAGATTCAAGATGAAGATTGAAGACCACAACCCGAGAACCAAGCGCGAGGATCAATCCGCTAGATTCTAGGTTGTATTATTCATTCTCAGTTTTGTTTAGGGCTTTTGATACTTATTTTCTATGGATTATTTTTGCATCTTTTGTGATTATTTTCCTACGAATATGAGTGGCTAAATCCCTTTGTGTGGGGGTTTAGCAGGATCTATGTTTTTGATGAATTGATTCAAACCCAAGTTTTTCAATGAATGAATTGTTTTGTTTCTCAATTGTTGAGCCTTCTTTTGATTTCTCTATGATTCTTTAATGTGACTGGCCATCATCTTAGATAATTATAGAGAATATAGGTAATAGATAATATGGCGCATCATACCCGGTTATTTATTTAGACCTGCAATTAAGTGTCTAGATTGTCACCATTGGTTTGGGATAGTTTAGATGGTTCCTTAAATCCTTGAGCATGATACGATCCTTAGGTTCATGATATGATCACTTGATTGACCCTTAGGATTATAAGTTAGAGATTTCCCGCCATCATACGGAATCCCTAGAGCCTTAGTGGATGAACCAACAAAATAAATTCATAAATGCTAGCTAGAGAATGGGAATGAATCGATCATCTTAGGCATAGTGATTGCTAAACCTCCGCACTCTTCATCAAACTTGAAACCACACCCATCAATCCACTTTGCTTCGCTTTTACATGTTTTCTTAGTTTCTTGTTATTTTAATTCCGTAGCTTTAGAATAAATCACACCCAGTTTAGGACCAAGTAGATAGTGAAATAATTAGGATAATTAGAACCCAGCTGAGTCCTTGTGAGATCGACCTCGGGAGTTGCTAGATTAGGTACTATACTGATTCGTGCACTTGCGAGAATTATAATTTGTTCATCAAGTTTTTGGCGCCGTTGCCGGGGAACTCAGTCGTTTTTATTATTCTTTTTACTAGCTGTTTATTTGTTTAGATTTTATTTTTTACGTTGGTTACTATTTCTTATTTTCTTTACTGTGTCGAGTCTTACTCTTTGAGTTTTCTGTAGGTTTATGCACGGTAGAAGGTCGCAAAATCCAGAACTTGCGCCTTTTATCGATAACATACACAGAGTAGGGACTCGAGTTACGTGGAAAGAACAGGAAGACAAAATTGAAATGGAATGAATTGAGAACAATCCTAAACCAGAGAGGTTGCAGGGAGACTACACAAGGCCGATACTTGGAGCCAATACCACCTGCATCGTCCTAGAAGAGACCGCAAGGAATTATGATCTAAAGCCCATCTACTACCATATGCTACCATATTTCTACGGGCTAGCAACTGAAGATCCTCTTGCTCATATGAGGGAGTTCTATGCTACACTGGGGACTATTCCTCTCAGTGGGCTCACTACTGATCAATTGAGAAGACGATTATTTCCCTACACTCTGAATGATAAAGCCAAGAATTGGTTGCACACACTGCCTGCTAATTCTTTGCGGACAATGGAGGACGTGTTCAAAGCATTCACGGAGCGATACTACTCCCGAAGCAAGAGCCACGAGTTAAGGCAGCAGATTGCTACTTTCTCCCAGTTTGACAATGAGACATACCATGAAGCTTGGGATAGATTCAAGGGACTCCTCATCCAATGTCCACATCATAATTACCAGGTTGTGATGCTGAATGAGTTCTTCTACAATGGATTGCTCTTGCCGTGTCAGATTATGGTTGACAACATGGCTCCCAGAGGCATTCTTGCACTGACCCCAAGTGCATTGCATGAGCTTTTTGAGACGTTGAAGGCTCGATCCGTATTAAGAAGTCAGAGTGTGAGACAACGTGGAACGCAGGATGTGCGGGCTGCGTATGCGGATGATACTATTAAGGAGCTTCAACTGCTTAGACAAGAAATCAAGGAGCTCAAGTAGAGATAAGTGCAAGCCCCAAAGATTGGCAAGGTCTGTACCATTTGTAATCATCCACAACACTCAACCGCCCAATGCCAGTTTAATATCATCCATAGCCAATTTCAAGAAGAAGAAGCTAACTGGGGACAACGCATAGGACATCAGGAATGGGAAGAGAGAAGGCAATATTAGAGGCCGCACCAAAAATTTTTCCAGAAGCAGCAAGGGTACAATCCCAACTACAAAAGTTACCAGGATTATGGAGGAAGGAATGCCACTCAGCAGCAGAACTTTGGAGGCACATCATCTTCTCGCCTTCAGCCAAAGATTGAGGACGCTGATAAGAATTCCATGGCCATCTTGCAAGACACCTTAACCTCCTTTATGAAGAGTTCTAAGGAGCAAATGGAGACACTTACCACTTCTGTCAGGAACGTGGAAGCAACTTCCAAAAATTTGGGGACTAAACTTGGCCAGCTAGCGCGGGAAGTTGCTTTGCTTAAAATGCAACAAGGGAAACTACCCGGACAAACTGAAGAGGCGAGGTCCATTACTATTTTGCTTGGTGATGATTCGGAGAAGGCTAAAGAGAAAATCGACGAAGTTGCTACGGCTAATGTTGATGAAAGGACAAGAGATAAGGAGAACAAGCCTACTGTTCGGACTCCTTTGCATAGAGCTGTGAATCCATACAAGCCCCCACCGCCTTTTCCAAGACGCCTCAAGGTTAACAAACAAGAAGAACAGTTTGGATCCTTGTTCAATATACTCTCTAAAGTGAAGATCAATCTGCCGCTCTTAGACCTCGTCAAGAGTATTCCAAGGCAATCCAAGTTCTTCAAGGAGCTCATCACCAACAAAAAGGATTATGAGCGGAGTGCAAATCTTCCTACACTTGAATCAGGGGGTGTTGTAGTTGATATATCGGCTCTACCGCCCAAGTTAACAGATCCTGGAAGATTCGACATCGCTATCTCTATGGGCAAGGATAGAGTTACACGAGCAATGCTAGATCTTAGATCTGGTATCAACCTCATGCCCTACTCTGTCTACAAAACGTTGGGAGTTAACAATTTGAAGCCTACACCTATGAGGCTTCAATTTGCTGATAACTCTGTGAAGACCCCAATGGGCATTGTTGAAGATTTGTTAGTAAAGGTAGACAGGTTTATTGTTCCTGTTGACTTTATTGTTCTTGATGCAAATGATACTTCTCGAGGGCTAAGTGAACAGCTTATCCTCCTAGGGAGGCCATTTATGGCAACCACTAGGACTTGTGTTGATGTACCGTCACGAACTGTGAGGATGGAAGTCTTGGGGGAGGTTACGAATTCAAAGCACTAGCTCCCAACACCTTTGGAACCGATGCCTCAACTACCGAAGTTAACTTTGTGCAGCCTGCATTTGATGTAGTGAAGGATTCTGATGGTACAGATGGATTAGGAATACACACATTATTCGATGAGGAGTCAACTGACGTTGGTGTTCCTAACTTGGATGAATGTGTTGAAGATCAAAAAGACATGTTCCCGAAGAAAACCATCTATGTCAGACGCACTAAAGCTGCTTGTGGGAAGAGGACGCTGGGTAAAACACTCTACCCTGGTCTTAAAGTTCTTTTATATGACGATGGTTCTAGAGCATTTCCAGGATACCCAAGTTCTACATTCTCCGGACCATTTCATGTGGTGGACGTTTTGTCGCATGGTGTGGTGAAGTTGATGAATCCACGAACCAAAAAACATTTCAAGGTGAAGGATGTCTGTGGAGCATCATCGAAGGAGGCGTTCGACAAGGCTGAAGTCGGGCGTCCAAAGTCGCCAAGTTTCTAATCTGATTCAGCAAAGTCGAGCCAACGACTCTAACCAACAGCGCTTCGTGGGAGGCAACCCACGTTTGTGAGTTTTTCTAGTTTTCTTAGTTAGATTTATTGCTTTCCATTAAAAAAAACTGAGGGAAATTGACATGTATGCTTCATCTATTGATTTTTAATGCATAATAAGCTATATCAGAGCAGTACGTGAGCTGATATGGTCGGGATTAACTTTGGATCTGAGCCTGCAGATCAAGCTTCGCATATGTAGATCAATCGGACATCACCTAGACATCAGGGAAGATTCGTTTACCCAATTTTCTTTATTTCACTCTATTTTCGTGCTAGGGACTAGCTCGTAGATAGGTTCGGGGGGGATATGTCGAATCTTGAACCCTATTGATTTGGTCTGTATAATTATGATTCTCATGATTCTCCATGTACTTGATATTTGAATTACCACGACTTATGTTATTTGATGTTTATGCATTTCTTGCCTTAAAATTTCGAGTTAGAACATCTCGAACCACGGTCCCGCACAAATGCGGACCGCAGTCCTTAACAAATCTGGCTGAACAGTTTTTCTGCACTGTCGCGTTTTGGGAAAAATGCGATATCTCCTTCGTTAGCCATTGGATCGCCACGAAATTTTGTCATGATGTTCCCAACACATAGAACTTCGAAATTTTTCTTTACTGAAGCATTGTTGAATTAAATTTGGGCATGATAAAATTTTCGAACATGTAGGATGTAAAAGTATGGTAGTCCAAAGCCTTTGGTGAGAATTTGAGCCTATTGTGAACTGACGAAATCCTATGTCGGTCTCAATTTCTTTCATGTGTGATACTCGCTTTAGGGAGAACATTTAGAACTTGCTTTGAGTCTGTTGAAGTTTATTGAACACTTTTCGTATATGACATTGATATGATCTTAAGCACTATCTCGTTCTTTAGCCAGAGCCAAATATGATTCCTACCTTGAACATCAACCTAGTAAGCCCCTTTGAGCTTAATGTATCCTTTTTATTCATGTTCCTCCACTTAAATTGCCTAACCTAACTAGCCTTAACCGAGGATCTAGTAGAGTCATTAGTGTTGTGGAAGGAAATGGAGGCTTGTGAGGGTTTAGTGATCAAGGGACAAATTTTTGAAGCCAAAAAAAAAGTGGGCTCGAGATAGGTGTGAATTGATTTTGATTCTATCTAGCCTGGTACCGAACTTGATGACACCGTTTTATTCTGAAATCTTTATCTAATTATTGGTAGAGAGTTGGCAGGTAAACAATTGGATAGAATATGTTAGACTTGTGCATGTACTCCTAACTTCGATTGAAAGGGGTTTATTGATGACATATGTTAGAGTTGGGAGGTGTTGAAAAAAAAAGAGAAAAAAAAGAGAAGAAAAAAAAGAAGAGGTGAAAAGAAAAAGGGAGGAAATTGAAAAGGGGAGTATATTTTGAAAAAAAAAGGTGAGAACTCGGGGTGACTTGATTTGTTTGATTATGAGTGGTTCAAATGTGATTGGTTTTAGAGGTTTATTTTGATATATCATAATTTGGTTGCTCTACTAGATCCCTTGATTGTTCGTACATTATGAGTCACTTTTCTTATATCTTCCCTACCTTTTTATTACATGCCTTAGCCCCATTACAACCAAAGTAAGACCTTCGAGATCTTTGCCATGAATTGTGTTCATTATGAGTAGAATTAGACAATCTGCAAGCTTATGAAGACGCTCTCCTAGGGTTGAGTTTGAGTGATTATTTTACCTTTATACACTTGAGTGTTTGAGTGATACAGATTTCTGGAGAGGGACTACTCTACTTTTATGTTATATTTTGTTTTGAAGGTGGCATCAAACTTGAATGATTTTCTCATGCTAATGATGTGTTCTTCTAAAAAACTGAATAAGGCTTGAATTGTTATGCTCATCTTTTTTATATTTAGTCATATTCCTTCTTTTATCTTGTTTCTTTGCTTGAGGACAGGCAAAAGCTTAGGTTTGGGGGGATTTGATGAGTGGTTTTTATACCATCTCATCGTGTTCTTTTTAGGCTTGTTTACATCTTTTCCATTCATTTTTAGCTTTTGTTTTGCTTGGAATCGCATACTTTCGATGGTTTTTGGTTTTGTAGGTTTCTCACGCATTTTAAGCATATTTGGTGGTATTTGACACCAAAATGAAAGAAACCATGACCATTGATGCATTTTTGGTAAAGATGGAGTTTCTTGGATGAAGAATGGAGAGGATTTGAAGCCGGTTGTTGAAGAAATCGTGTTTCGGAGCTCACATATCAAGGCACTTGGAAAATCATGTGGCCGGTGGATCTAAAGATCTTAGAATCCGATCTCCACTGTCCACATCGTAGTTCTATGTGTTGGGAACATTGTGGCAAACTTTGGTGGCGATCCAACGGCTAACGAAGGAGATATCGCGTTTTTCCCAAAACGCGACAGTGTAGAAAAACTGTTCAGACGGATTTGTTAAGGACCGCGGTCCGCATCTGTGCGGGACCGTGGTCCGAGGTGTTCTGACTCGAAATGCAGAAATTGGTGGAGTCGGACCGCGGTCCGCCTTTGCACTGGACCGCGGTCCGCGTCATAAACAGCCCAAAACCTAATTTTTCGGCCCGGAACCTATATAAACCCTTCCGGACTCCTTTCCTTCAACAGACACACCATATTTTCGACTTTTTCCAGCCCCCAAAGCAGAGAAACACCCAAGGCATCCCTCCGTTGAAGATTCAAGATGAAGATTGAAGACCACAACCCGAGAACCAAGCGCGAGGATCAATCCGCTAGATTCTAGGTTGTATTATTCATTCTCAGTTTTGTTTAGGGCTTTTGATACTTATTTTCTATGGATTATTTTTGCATCTTTTGTGATTATTTTCCTACGAATATGAGTGGCTAAATCCCCTTGTGTGGGGGTTTAGCAGGATCTATGTTTTTGATGAATTGATTCAAACCCAAGTTTTTCAATGAATGAATTGTTTTGTTTCTCAATTGTTGAGCCTTCTTTTGATTTCTCTATGATTCTTTAATGTGACTGGCCATCATCTTAGATAATTATAGAGAATATAGGTAATAGATAATACGGCGCATCATACCCGGTTATTTATTTAGACCTGCAATTAAGTGTCTAGATTGTCACCATTGGTTTGGGATAGTTTAGATGGTTCCTTAAATCCTTAAGCATGATACGATCCCTAGGTTCATGATATGATCACTTGATTGACCCTTAGGATTATAAGTTAGAGATCTCCTGCCATCATACGGAATCCCTAGAGCCTTAGTGGATGAACCAACAAAATAAATTCATAAATGCTAGCTAGAGAATGGGAATGAATCGATCATCTTAGGCATAGTGATTGCTAAACCTCCGCACTCTTCATCAAACTTGAAACCACACCCATCAATCCACTTTGCTTCGCTTTTACTTGTTTTCTTAGTTTCTTGTTATTTTAATTCCGTAGCTTTAGAATAAATCAAACCCAGTTTAGGACCAAGTAGATAGTGAAATAATTAGGATAATTAGAACCCAGCTGAGTCCTTGTGAGATCGACCTCGGGAGTTGCTAGATTAGGTACTATACTGATTCGTGCACTTGCGAGAATTATAATTTGTTCATCAATATACTTGACAAATCCACAGGTAAAATAGTGTTATCAATAACATAGAAGAAGAACATAAATCCATGGAACCTGAGGCTTGTTTGATAGCACAAAACGAAGATAGAACTGAGTGGTTGTGGCACAAAAGACTCAGTCATCTCAACTTTAAGGTGCTGAACAAACTAGCGAGTGGATCTCTTGTTAGGGGACTTCCCAAGCGAGCTTTCAAAAAGGAAGAAGAGTGTGAAGCCTGCTTGAAGGTAAAGCAAACAAAGAAAAGTTCTCCTTCAATCATATCACCATCTACTGACGGAATCCTTCTACTTCTTCACATGGACCTTTTTGGGCAAGTTTCCCCTGTGACGATCAGAGGCAAGAAGTACACACTGGTGGTCATTGATGATTATTCCAGATACACGTGGGTACTTTTTCTTGCTAACAGGTCTGACATCAAGACAACATTGCCGAGGCTACTGAAGGGACTCAGTGTCAAGAAGAACACCAAGATTAGGAAGATCCGTTCTGACAGAGGTACTGACTTTCTGGACTAGAAAATGAGACGTCGGCAACACGCACGCCTTAATAGAATGGTCTTGCTGAGCAAAAAAATAGAACACTAAAAGAAGCAGCAAGGACCTTAATCGCATATTTCGGACTACCACTTAAGTTATGGGCAGAAGCCACAAACATGACATGCTACACTCAGAATCGTTCATTATTGACAAAGAAGCACATGAAGACGCCTTATGAATTATGGAACGGGAGAATTCCTTCTATATCTTATTTTAATATTTTCGGTTGTTCATGTTTCATCCACAATAATGGGAAGGATCAGCTGAGAACTTTTGATAGCAAATCCGACCAAGGAGTGTTCTTAGGATACTCCATGGTCAGTAAAGCCTTCAGAGTTTTCAACCTCCGGACCCTTTGCATGGAGGAAAGTCCTCATGTTGTTTTTAACAAATTTGCTACTGAGAACAGGAACAGAAGCAACTCAGATTCTAAAGATGTAAGCCAGAAGCTACTGAATCTGAACCTAAACGAAGATTCATAAATGATTCACCAGTGTTGGGATGATTATTCAGCACTGAATGTAGCTGAGAAGATTGATTTTACTGAACATAATCAATCCCAGGTATTGGTGGATGAAGATAGCCAAGTAGGTATTGAGACCACCACTAAATGAACCACTCAGGGGGAACAAATATTCTTCTTAAATCAAACACCCCTGCAGTGGACGATTCAATAGAACCTCAACTTGTTAATATACTTCTTCAGTTTCAAAATAGTACTACTAAAATGCCTAATACTCTTACTGTTTGTACTGAATCTGTTTCAGGAGAAGAGACAAGGAAACGACATTCATGGTTAGATACCCACTTTGCAGAGCTTATTATTGGTGACCCTTCAATAGACGTTCAGACTAGAGCTAATCTCAGATAAGGCGAGAGTGCACTGTACTCTTGCTTCTTGTCTACTGAAGAACCTCATAATATTGAGGAGGCACTGAACGACGCTTACTAGATTATAGATATGAAAGAGGAGCTAAACCAATTCGTTCGTAACGAGGTTTGGGAGCTTGTTGACAGACCCTGACACCAACATGTCATAGGAACAAAATGGTTCTTCAAGAATAAGCGAGATGAAAACAACGTCATTGTCAGAAACAAAGCTCATCTAGTTGCCAAAGGCTACTGTCAAGCTGAGGGAATTGACTTCGATGAAACATTTGCCCCAGTTGTAAGACTGGAAGCTATTAGTCTTTTCCTCGCATACGCCTCACATCAAAGATTCAAGGTATATCAGATCGATGTAAAGTGTGCATTTCTGAATGGCGTACTGAAGGAAGAGGTATACGTAGATCAGCCTCCCGGCTTTCAGCAGGGACACCAAGTATACAGACTCAGGAAAGCACTGTATGGGTTAAAATAAGCACCCAGTGCTTGGTATGATACCCTTTCAGATTTCCTCCTTCAGAAAGGTTTTCGCAAAGGCACCCTAAACCGCACACTATTCAACATTATACTAAACGGTGACATTCTTCTAGTGCAAGTCTACGTGGATGACATCATCTTCGGATCTCAGAATGTGACCATGTGTCAAAAATTTGAGAAGATGATGAAAGATAAGTTCGAGATGTCATTGATGGGCGAGATGAATTTCTTTCTAGGCTTTCAGGTTAAATAAACTGATTGAGGGATATTCTTCAATCAAGCCAAATATACTAAGGAAATTATCAAGGAATTCGGTTGCGAGTTCAGTAAACCAGTCAGAATCCCTATGAACACAAACTTCCATATCGATCTTAATAAAGAAGGAGTATCAGTAGCCTCTACTGATTATCGTGCTTTAATTGGTTCATTATTATATCTAACTGCTAGTCGACCTTACATAATTGTGTTGTAGGTGTATGTGCTCGATTTTTGGTGAATCCCAGAGGGTTATGGTATCCTACAAAAAGGCACACCTGACAGAGGGTTACGGTATCCAGTAAATGATAATTTTGAATTTACTGGCTATACTGATGCTGACTATACAGGTTGCAGGCTCGACCGAAAATGAACTTTAGGAACGTGTCAGTTCCTTGGCAGTAAGCTGATTTCATGGTTCTCCAAGAAACAGCATTCAGTAGCCACATCCACTACTGACGCTGAATACATGGCTGCCGGAAATTGTTGCGCCTAGATCCTTTAGCTTTGAAAGTAATTGTGCGACTACGATGTAATTCAAAATGAAGTGCCGATCTACTGTGACAGTACCAGTGCCATTGCCATCTCGCAGAACCTGTTCTAGATACAAGATGCAAGCTCGTGGACATTCGACATCACTTCATTCGCAATCATGTCTAGAAGAAGGACGTCAGATTGGAGAAAATCCACACTGACATTCAGAGGGCTGATATACTGACCAAGCCTCTAGCTGATGCTAGATTCAGAGATCTTTCAGTAGAGCTCAGTCTCCTGGAACCTACTGACTTCACTCAATAAGCATTTCAGATGGAGTGTCCTCAGAAAGGGGGAACACTCGTTATATAACTGAATTCGTTCAGTTCAGAGATTTAGCAACCATCTACACGAGGTATCAGCTGACTACAACGTTCAGCTGACAGGTTTGCGTATCTCTTCCAGTAGTAAACTCAGCATAAAAAGGATTTATGATATAAGTTCATGCATCGTATTTATTGCCTTAAAGAATTTCATTTACTAAAATCGTTTTCATTTATTACATGACATTCTATGTTAACTTTGCTGGAACTACTTTGCATTAAATGCATGTCGTATCATCTTACCTCTATAAGCTATTTTAGTTTGAGATTTGACTTGGTGGCACTGTAATCATTCTTTTTCTTATCAAATTAAATCGTGCCCGTCCAACTGGGAAAGCGATATTTAATCACAATCGTCGATCATAAACATTTCATATTCAAAAACCTATTTGTCGATGTATCCCAAAACCGCCATCTTCGCCATTTTCGTCTGCAAAATTCTTTAGAACTCTTTGAAAATCATTCAGCATACTGTTTGTTTTCATATATTTCAGAGATTTTCTTACGGTAAATTTTATTTTCTAAAGCACTCTTACTAACAAATTCTACTTTCAAGTGCTAACCATTGATTTTTTAGATAGTCATGGCAAACCTAGTAGACATTTTTCCGGTTGATATCGTGGTTATTTTGGAGAAGGACCGTGTATGGTGTGAGCCAGTCATTGTGTTCCACTCCAATGACCTGGAGTTTTTGGATGAAGTTGTTTGTCCCGAGATAAACGTTTAGGTGTGTGTGTGGGGGGGGGGTGAATACACCTGAAAACTTTCTCAACTTAAAACACGAATAGTCCAATTTAGTAGAGTGCCTTGCTGAATAAATTCAGTACACCAAGTATGTTGTTCTGGATCGCGTGGACAGAGTGACTCACTATATTGAGGCCTGCTAGCTGACTGATGTCAGAATTCAGTACCGTTCAGTAAGAGTTCAGTAGAGTGCGGAAATGTGTAGGACTGATTAAGTTGAGTTTGAAAACATTTTTATTAAAACTGTTTCAGTAGGTTAATGCGTTCAGTTAAGCTTTGCTGAAACTCAGTTGAATGATTTTGTAAAGCAGTTTTCAGTATGAACAGTAAAATCAATACAATAGTAAAGAACACATCGATTTTAAAGTGGTTCGGATATCAAACAATCCTACGTCCACTGTCCCGAAAAGATCAGGAGGCTATTTTATTATACTGAGTTAGTCTCAGTCGGTTTGTGCACTGGACAAGCAAGTTCCAGTTTACAAGGATCAAACTGAAGTGTTTGACAAACTCTCCAAAACTGAAGGAGTTCTTAACAATAAGAACAGTTCAAGAATGAACTTCTTCGGGTCTAAGTTATAGATATATTCAGTGGATCTTAGGTTAGAGGGAAGGGAACAAGAAGGTGGCTTCTAGAGTGACGAACAATTAGGAATAACTCTCTGGTTCGTTTTCGGTCACTTGGATACTAGAGGCTATTGATTCTAATTCAGTTTGGTTCCCTTGAGCAAGGATATCACCTTTCGCTTGAAATGTTTCTCTGAAGTTCTTGCGGAAAGGTTTGAGTTCTGTAAGTATATTGCTCGTAATGGCTCGTTCTTGTTCTTGGTTCTTATTCTGCGATTTGATTTACCTCTATTTATAGAGGTGAGCCATGGATAGATCCGTTGGAGACAAACGATCCACGTGTCACACTGTTTGGGTAGCTAATGGCTCTTTTAAGGAATCTTGCAGAGGCTTTTCCTCCATTTCTAAAAAGAGGTTGACTTGCAGCTTTAATCAGAACTTTAACAGCTAGCTGCTCGTCATTGGTCAAGGCGTATAAAGTGGTTGAGACAAACAGACTTCTAAGCAGATACTGAAGCTGACTTCTCAGATTTCCTCGTATGACTCTACTGATTTAGCACGTAAGATCATCTGACAGTCAAGGAAACTGTCAGGCCGTTGCAGAGTCTGACTTGGGTTCAGCAATATACTCCTACTGAGTGCAACTCTACTGAAGGTCAACTCTGAGTTCAGTGAACTGCTCCTGCTGAGTCCAGTTCTACTGACTCCTTTCAATATGCTGCTCCAGCTGAGTCTAGCACTACTCATGCAACTGAGGCGGATAGTCTACTGAAGGGTCAGCAGACACAACTCTGAGCCTGAACCATGCCGAATGAATGTCTACTGAGTCTAAAGCTCTCAGAGACAAAGGCATTACTATTACAACTCAATGGTTCACCAATTAAATTAGGGTTTTGGGATCTGCCAAATCTTCTAAGCAACTAATAAGTCTACTGCTGAATCACATCCCAACAATTTCCCCCTATTTGATGGTGCCGAAACCTAACACTACAAACTATCAAATACAGACTCCTTACAAGCATTACAATTAGAATCAGTGGAGTTGTACATCAAGTTCTAATCTACTGAGGGATACAGATATGAGGTATCAGAACCTATTACATAATTCTAACAACAATTTACCCAAATCAACAATTACCCCCATACTCAAACAAGTAGAGTCTATCAATCTAAGCAAAAACAGACAAACACAGATAAAAACAGTAAGTGTGTGAGTCAGTAATCACTTAAGTGATTCTGAGTGTTAAGTTAAATAAAATAAACAGGCCATAGAGACAATAAGGTATTGTCATGCCAAACAACAAAGATGATTTATATATATATGGAATTCAGTACAGTACATCACTTGCTATCTAAGAAACAGAAAAGACTAGAAGCTATCTCCTGAACCTCTGGATCCTTGCCTTGAAATCTTTTGACTTGTCTTCTGGCAAAGGGAGTCCATACATCTGAAAGGTGTCTTTCTTGAGCTTCTGAATCTTCGGCACATCATCTGCATTAGTCACATCAAGTTCTAGTGCCACAACAGCATCTCTGACCTCTCCTTCTATCACACTGGTGTAAAGTGAGCCATCAAGCTTCTGAGGAGGTGGCAAATAGGGGTGTAACGGTTCGATTCGGTTTGGTTTTTTATGTATTTTAGGAACCAAACCGAACACATATAAATGATTCGGTTCGGTTCGGTTCGATGGGTTTTTCAATATCAGAACCGAACCGAACCGCTTATAAATGGTTTGGTTCGGTTCGGTTCCTCGGTTCACCTTTTTATTTTTTATATTTATTTTTTAAATTCTAAATAATGCAAGAATAATAGTTTGTAGGGTTTCACTCATTCCAAACTCATAAGTATAGAGTTGTTACTCCTTTCTCTTCATTTATATTGATTAAAATTGATCTTAACTTAAATCTCATATCTAAAGTCAATAATATTCTCATATAAGGACAAATATTAAATAAAAAATTAAAAAATATGATATTGGTTCGGTTAGGTTTGAACCGTTCAAAAATTCTTGGAACCGCGAACCGAACCGAATGTAAACAGTTTCTAAAAAAATAAACCGAACCAAACCGCGAAACCGAACCGCAGTTTTCGATTTGGTTCGGTTCGGTCCGATCGATTTCGCGGTTCGGAGCGGAACCACTTGCACCCCTAAACTGACAAAGGTCTGGGAGCAGGGACCTGAACATCTTCTGGTGATCGTTGTTTTCACACCAAATAAAATTCGTGCACACACTTAGAATTTTATAATTAGTATAGAACAGGGTCGAACTCAGGGAACAGTGAAAATCAACAATACTTATCCTTTTGATCAGAGTTTTGGTGATGTCACCACGCATAAATTTGGGGTTAACTACCTAGGCAAAGAAAAGTAAATAGCAAGAAAAGTAGATAAAAATAAACAAGTAGAGAAAGGCAGACTCGGCTTCGGGTAACTTGTATGAGACAACTACTTCGATCATGGATGCATAGATTTAATTAATTCCTAAGATCAACCAGTTATAGGATACAGTGTTGGACATGTACATACCCCGATTCCTACTTACTTAGTCAGTAATGGCTTGTTGAACAAATTTCCACTACTCCCTAACCTAACCACAACCTAGCTTATTGAACAAACCTAGATTTAATGTTTAGATAGCATTACGAGGAAGGAACCCAATTTTAATCTCTACCGTTGTTGGACAAGCTGACATAGATGATTAACCTCCTTAATTCGACTACCGTTACGATAGCTTCGCCACCTAAGTTGTTGAACAATCTGGCACTAATCTGCATAACCTAAATTGATCAGGTTTAAGTTAATCCAATTAAATCTTTCTGCCCCAAATTAAGTTGAAATCTTAGTCTTTAATTACTATGAACAATTAGATCTCACAAAGTTTGTATCTCATATTCCGCCGAAGCCCTAAAAAGTTTAGCTACGCATACTTAACTTAGACAAGCAGAACGAAACGAACATATTCAGAACAGAATTTAAAGTGCGAAAATAGAAAAGCATGTAATGTAAATAAAGTACGAGAAACTTAAAGGAATACCGAAACCTTAAACTGAACGAAAGCTTGAACTGGAAATCTGAACAAAGTACTGAAGTCTTGAAGTGTGGAAATCCGAAAGTTAACTAAACTAAGAAAGCCATAAAAGAGTGTTTGGAATACTTATGCTGAAAATTAAACCTAAGCTACGGGACTAAGAACGAGATGGCTGGGACGAATTGTGGCGTAGATCGGTGTAGATCGGTGTCAAATTGGTTCGTCTCCAGCCCCTTTATACAGATCTTGAACTTGTTCTTTAAAAGGAAAGATATCTTAGGGCAAATTTTCTAAATCTTGATCTTTAAGATTCATTTTCCTTGTATAACTGCAACCCTAAAACCATTAAAATCTGCAAAACAATTTGTTAGCACTTGAAAATAGAGTGAGTCAGTAGAGTTGTAAGCAGAATTTAATACATTACCAAGTAGTTTAGAGCTTGTGGATGCTAGAAATCAGATTGGTTTAGAGATTTTGAAGAAAATACTGATTTGCAGAAGAAGCTCTAAAATGGAAATGGTGGAAAATGAGTCGAGTAGAGAAGTGGAAAGGTTTTATAAGATCATGCTTAACTAACCATTTAGATCGAACGGTCAGGATTTAATCTTTCAATGTTATCTGCGGCTGAGATTAAATGTTGTAAACTGAATGATTACAAAGCTGAATCTACTATAGACCCACGAGGATGATGCGTAATAAGGGTAAGTGAGAAGACATGCATTAAATGCGCTACAGGCAGCATTAATTACCAAATCAATTTGAATGAGAACGGTATCTACTGACCATTCCTTAAGAAATTGATGGCGGGAAATAAATGCTTCTTAACTACTGAATGCGAGCGACTGAAATAATAAATGCAAGCATGTCAACAAAAACGTTAAGTATTCAATACTACGCAAACCTCTTCAGATGAACTTTTACGATCAGCTAGTTACCGTTAAGACTTAGGAGGATGGTTGACGTGCTGAAGACCACGTTCCCCCTTGCTGTGTACAGTATGATTCTCCCAACTGAATCACTGTACTGATCATCTGACCTGTCATACTGGTTCCTTCCGTCTGATACCAATTGTTGCCAATTGCGGTTATCAGTAGTTGTCCTCTACTGACGTGACTCAGTAGGATCCAGTAGACCTAGCTCAACTGATAGTTCTCTGAATCTATTCTCAGCTAATGGTTTGGTCAGTATGTCTGCCCTTTGCTTGTCAGTATGGACTTTCTCCATTCTGATATCCTTCTTCTCGACATGGTCTCTGATGAAGTGGTGTCGGATATCCACGTGCTTGCATCTCGTATGTAGAACTGGATCTTGAGTTATTGCAATAGCACTTGTGGAGTCACAGTAGATGGGCACTTCATTATGAATGATACCATAATCTCTCAGTTGTTGTCGAAGCCAAAGGATCTGGGCACAACAACTTCCAGCAGCCATATACTCAGCTTCAGTAGTGGACGTTGCTACTGAGTGTCGTTTCTTTGAAAACCATGATATCAGCTTGCTGCCTAGGAACTGACATGTTCCGGAAGTCGACTTTCGATCTATCCTGCATCCTGCATAATCAACATCAGAATAACCTATCAGTATAAGATTATCATCAGCAGGATACCATAACCCAGCGTCAGGTGTTCCTCTTAGATATCGTAGAATCTTCTTTGCTGAGTCTAGATGACTTCGCTTGGGATCCACTTGAAATCTTGCACATACACCTATAGCATAAGTTATGTCAGGTCGGCTAGCTGTTAAATATAATAAAGAACCAATAATAGCTCTATAATCAGTAGAGTTAATAGAAGCTCCCTCTTAGTCAAGATCGATTTTAAAATTTGTGTTCATGGGGATCTTGACTGGCTTGCTCGAATCGCAGCCGAATCTTTTGAGAAGATCTCGAGTGTATTTAGCTTGATTGATGAAGATTCCTTCAGGTGATTGCTTCACTTGACATTCAAGGAAATAATTCATCTCTCCCATCATGGACATCTCGAACTTCTCCTTCATCATCTTCTCGAACTGCTGGCATATGGTCTCGTTTCTGCAGTCGAAAATGATGTCGTCCATGTAGATTTGCACCAGTAGGATGTCATCTCCTGACTTTATGCTGAACAGGGTGCGATCTACTGTCCCCTTCTGAAAACCTTTCTGAAGTAGAAAGTCTGATAGGGTATCGTACCAAGCCCTGGGTGCTTGTTTTAACCCATACAGAGCTTTCCGAAGTTTGTACACCTGATGTCCCTGCTGAAAGCCGGGCGGTTGTTCCACGTAGACTTCTTCCTTCAGTACGCCATTCAGAAAAGCTGACTTTACATCCATCTGATATACTTTGAATCCTTGATGCGTTGCGTAGGCTAGGGAAAGACGAATGGCTTCCAATCTTGCGACTGGAGCGAAAGTTTCATCAAAGTCGATTCCTTCTGCTTGACTGTATCCCTTCGCAACTAGTCGAACTTTGTTTCTGACGATGACGTTGTTTTCATCTCGCTTGTTTTTGAAGACCCACTTAGTACCGATCACATGCTGATGTCTAGGTCTGTCAACAAGCTCCCAAACTTCGTTTCTGACAAACTGGTTCAGCTCTTCTTGCATGGCGATGATCCAGTCAGCATCGTTAAGTGCGTCCTCTATCGACTGAGGTTCTTCTATAGACAAGAAACAAGAATAAAGTGAGCTTTCTCCTTGATTTAATCTCGATCTTGTTCTTATCGTTGCTGATGGATCTCCTATTATGAGATCTGAAGAATGAGCGTCAAGCCATGAACGTCTGAGTCTGGCTTCTTCTTCTGATATGACTTCTGCAGAATCAGTAGGAGTGTTAGGCATTTCATTAGTACTGTTCTGAGATTGCAGCAGTTCAGTAAGAAGGTTAGGATCTACTGAGTTTCTAGGTTTAGGGGCATTTAGCTCAGGAACATTAATCGTTCCCCTGAGTTTATATTCTCAGTAGAGGTCTCAGTTACCACTGGGGCTTCCTCATCGACCGTTGTTACCTGTTGTTGCTTCTGTTCAGTAGAATCAACCAGGTCAGCTACATCGCCTATTGGTTAAGTCTGAGTTTCTTCATCATCTAACTCATCATCCCAACAATGCTGGATCTTTTCAGTTTTATCAGTCAGTCCGAGATCCTGTAGCTTGCTGCTGACATCATCAGTATTTGTCTCTGTAGTTTTCCTGTTCTCAGTAACAAACTCATCAAAAACAACATGAGGGCTTTCCTCCACGCAAAGAGTCCGATAGTTAAAGACTCTGAAGGCTTTACTGACTCGGGAATATCCTAAGAATACCCCTTGATCAGATTTGCTATCAAAGACCTTCAACCGATCTTTCCCGTTATTGTGGATAAAGCACGAACAACCAAAAATATGAAAATGAGAAATAGAAGGAATTCTCCCTTTCCACAATTCGTATGGTGTCTTCATGTGTTGCTGTGTAAGTAGTGAGCGATTCTGAGTGTAGCAGGCTGTGTCAGTAGCATCTGCCCAGAACTTAGAGGGTAGCCCAGAGTCTGCTAGGAGCGTCCTTGCTGCTTCTTTGAGTGTTCTATTTTTGCGTTCAGCAAGTCCGTTCTGTTGAGGAGTACGAGCAGCTGATATCTCGTGCTGAATTCCCTCTTTCTCGCAGTACTCTTTAACTACTGAGTTGAGAAATTCTGTTCCTCTGTCTGAGCGAATTCTTTGTATCTTGATGTCCTTTTCCACACTGAGCTTTTTTAGTAGTTTAGGCAACTCAGTCATGACATCAGATTTGTTGGCGATGAAGATTACCCATGTATATCTCGAGTAGTCGTCTATAACGACAAGAGCATACTTCTTACCTCGTATAGTCACTGGAGAAACTGGCCCGAATAAATCCATGTGCAGCAGCTGAAGGATTCCATCAGTTGAAGGTGAAGGAATAGGTGGTTTGCTTTTCTTTGTCTGCTTTCCCTTCAAGCATGCTTCACAATTTCTATCTTTGATGAACGATTCGTTGGGTAGTCCCCTGACTTTAGAGTTCTTGGCGAGCTTGTTCATAGTCTTGAAGTTCAGGTGGCTGAGTCTCTTATGCCATAGCCATCCTGACTTGTCACTAGATTTCGTGTGTGCGAGCAAGCAAGCCTCAGGTTCTGCGGTATTCCAGTTAGCAACGTATATGTTTTTCTTCCGCGAACCTGATAACATTGTTTTCCCTGTAGATTTATCAACAACATCACAGAAACCAGCGTCAAAGATTACTCTGTTAAGATTATCACATAATTGACTGACAGAAAGGAGATTATGTTGAAGTCCTTCAACATATGTTACTCCTGGAACTGAAGTAGTCCCAATATTCAGCGTTCCATATCCCCTTGTGTAGCCTTTAGAGTTGTCACCAAACTCAATTCTGGGACCATCTTCTTGTATATAGTTGGTCAGAACGCTCTTCTGGTACGTCATGTGTCTTGAGCAGCCATTGTCCACTATCCATGGGTCCTTATGCACCTGCAAAACAGAAGCATTTTTAGGTACCCTTTGGTTCAGTTGGGTCCTTACATGTTAGTGGGTTATTTCGGAACCCAAATCTGCCTCGAAACCATAGAAGTCTGAGACTTCTTCTTCTGAACCTTGTCATTTTTCTTCTCCACAGGACTCGGAGATTCTTCTTCTGAGTCTTTGCGCTTCTCCTGACCCTGGGCACATAATAGTACGAGCCGTACTGAGCTGGGTGCTCGTACAGTGGCTCATGGTACTGTTCTGCCCATCTGACCTTCTTGGTTCCCCCTGAATTTGATCGCGGTGTCCTGGGGCTGGAACCTTCAGTCAGCTGCTTGTTGTTGCTCGGCTGAGGTGCAATCATTTTCTGTTTGTTCTTCGCCTGAGGTGTGGTGTCAGCAGCTTGCACCTTTCCTCTGATAAACCTATCAGCCAGCGCTTCTGAGCTTTTCGAGGTAGAAGCTTCGTGGGTATAGCCAAGTCCTTCTTTCATGGCAGTTGGCCGTTGTGCTCTGAGAATACTTTCTAGCTTCTCCTTAGCTCCAAGGTACTGTTCAGTCATCAGTCCTCGCCAGACCTCGTCACTCCTCCTGAGTGAGTCATAATCTTTCTGTACATCTGAGAGCTTCTGACTGAGCTGGGCTATTTCAGTCTCTTTCCCAGAATTGTCCTTAGTCAGAACTGAGATCTGAGTCTCTTGAAGCTGAGACTTAGTCATAAGAGATTCGATCTCTTCCTTGAGTCTCGCAACTAGATTCTCTGACTCAGTAGAGACCTGACAATCAGAAGAAAGTCTCTGATTTTTGGCCTTTACCATCTCCAGTTCCTGGATCGTTCTGCTGAACTCTCTGCTCAGCTGAATCTGTTCCTCTAGTAGATCGTCGTATGCTTGTACCACATCCAGAGGATCATCTGTAACCGAGCACGTGTCGTGTGTGCTGTGTGAAGAGGAGATTATATGAAGTTTCGAGTTTACCTCAGTCTCTTCTCCGGCCATCAGACAATATTCAGCTGTTCCTTCAGGAACCGTTTCTCCGACCTCAACTGCTACAAATGAAGCTTCGTCCTCAGAGGAATACATAAATGTATCCTCCTCAAGTGAGTTGTCGGATATCTCTCCGGCTATGTAGGCCTGCCTTCTTTGGGCAAGTTTTTCTCTTCTAGCCTGCCGTTCTGCTCGTTGAGCAGCTGAGAGTTCGGGACAGTCGTACTGATAGTGTCCCTCCTTCTTACAGTTATAATAGGTGGATGTTCTGCTGCTTTTTCTAGCTGAAGCTTTGGATGGACTCGCAGCAGGCTCTGTGTTCCTGCATTCAGTAGAAGGATTAGATTCTTCCCTTTTCTGATAATCTTTCTTACCTGAGGGAGAAACTCTTTTGTATTTCCTTAGCTTTCTGACTCTCTCCTTTTCTCTCTGATATTTGAGAGCCATCACAGCCAGCTGGTCAGTGCCTGAAGTCTCACAAGATTTTGCTTCGATAGTGGCCACTGCCTTGCTTGAGGAAATCGGTTTGGATCCAGTTTTCCTGACAGTCGCTTTAAAAGCATGATCGATCTGTGTGTCAGCTGGAGCACTGGAACACCTTTGGGGTAGACTATGCTCAAATTCCTCCGTCTTTAGTTCTGAAAATATAACATCAGGAGTTAGAGCATTTAGATCAGAGCGACGTAAATAAGTAGCAAATGGAAGCCACTTCTGTCGAGGTAGCGCTCTCAAGATCTTTGTGTTCATCTCTTTGTCGGTGAACACCTTCCCCAGCCCGTTCATGACATTGACTTGGTTTGTAAATCTGATACTGAGCTAGTCAATGGTCTCACTGGGCTCCATTTCAAACGCTTCGAACTTCTGAAGCTCTAATTCGAGCTTGTTTTCTTTGATCTGCGGGGTTCCTTGGCTCAGTACAGCCAAAGCATCCCATAGCTCTTTTGCCGTTTTGCAGTCCTGCACCCTCCCGAGATGAGAGTCACTGAGCGTTGTCAGTATTGTGTTTCGCGCAACTCGGTCAAGGTTGTGCAGCTTTTTCTCTTCAGGCGTGAAGGCTGATTTGTCTTTGGGAACCTTAGCACCAATCTGTGCTCCTACACCTCCCGCTGTAGCGAACTGAACGCTGTCAATCATGGGACTGATGGGTCTAGTCTCCAGGACGTCTGTCATGCTGTCGTGCAGCGATGTGAGGTGTGCTTCCATTCTCATGCGCCATACCGTGAAGTTCTCTATCGAGAACATCGGCACCATCCGAATACCTGACATGTCAGACATTATGTGAACGAGTATAAGGATGAATGAAGAGATGCTTGTGCAGTGAAAAAAAAAACGTTTTCAAGGACCTGTTCGAGAGGATTAGGAGTACAGAACCGGCGATCAGAAGAACACCGTTGCTCTGATACCAATTGTTGGTCTGGAGACGATAGTCAGGTGTAGAGGGGGGGTGAATACACCTGATCACAATTTATTTTTCTCAAACCGAAGGACAGCCGAGCTGTTTAGTGCAACTGATGAACAGTGCCAAATAGTAACCTTCGATCACGGGGTCAGAGTGTGTCAGCTACTGAGCTCTCCTACTGACTTTAGTCAGTCGATGAAACTCAGTCAGAGACGTTGTGTGTGCGGATAAGTGTGGGGCCCGGAAATTCGTCCCAGTTTTGAAAAACGCTTTTCACAAATCAAGTTCTTTTGGCTGTGGGCTTTTGAAACACGTTTTCTGCAAACATATGATTTTGAACAGTTATGATATGCAATAAAACAGTAAAGAACACAAGCGATTTAACGTGGTTCGGATACGCAAGATCCTACATCTACGATCCTGACAATGGCAGGATAACTTGTTGATTATACTGAGCAAGCCTCAGCAGGTATCTGTGCACTGGATAGATCCTTCTAAGTTATAGTCCTTAGCGACTTTACAATTCAAACCTAAGTTCAAAAGGGAGGGGATAATCTCCAACTAAGAAGGAGTTCTTACAATAAGAACAATTCACTAAAAGTGAACTCCTTCGAATCTAAGCTATAAATATGGCAATGAACTTAGTCTAGAGAAGAAAGGGATCTAAATACTCTAGAGAGAAGAACTACAAATATTCTATGAAAGCAAGTTCTTCTCTGTATAATCTGTTGAGTTTGCTAGAGTGTTCTTGAGCTTGAGCTTTTTCCCTTATAAGTCCCGTGCGTGGAGCTTCGAATTTCTTCTCTATTTATAGTTGTGAGCTATGGCATATGTCCGCTAGAGACGACGATGCCACGTGTCACAAGCTTCCAAAGAAAACGGCCATAATTTCGAATTTGTTGCAGCAGAGCAGTTAATTACTGTACATGAGAGCAGCTTTAACGTATAGAGCAGATATGGTGCTGTCGGCTTCTCATTGGTCGAGGTTTGTGGTTGGTGAGAATGTGTCAGAGTCAAAGTTGACTATTCAAACAACCTCATAAGATCTTCTGCTAAACTTCGAAAAGATTTGTGCGACTAGGTCGTTTTCTGTCGGACACAGTAGACTAGATAAGTCTCTGTCTTCTTCGACTGAGTCGGCTGACAAGGAATACATCTACTGAGTAGGTCAGCTGGCGACTGCGAAGGTACTGAGCTTTGCATATGTTCTTCTGCTGATGGCTTATCAGTTGATGGGCTGTCTCCTACTAAGGTGAAGATCAGCTGCTGGCTGAAGAACGCAAGCTCTTACAAAGATGACGTGGGGTTCTGGAAAGTAACTTCGTCAGAAGATCAGTCCAACAGTTTACCCCGTACAGGACTTAGACAAAAGATAATCAAAATAAACAAGTCTAACCTATACATCATCTAATCCTATAGACACACTGAACGACTGATAACAGCTGGGTTTTGGGATCTTCAATTCCATAGTACTACTATGATTTCCCCCAATATTCTTTTAACCACTAGACAGCTGAGTACCATCTACTGACTCATAACCCAACAATAATAGACTAAACATTGATGGATACCAAGCAGCCATGAAATGTCCATGATTCTCAATCTCTGACAAAACATGCAATGCAATCAAAACCTTCATCAAACAAGTCAAACAACATAATTCTCAAACCATGGATTCAGATATCAACTTGGTCAAAACATAAGCATAACTGAACTAGCTCACCGATTCACTCATCTCTCTCTAATCTAGTCCGGGCAAGTCGCTCATAAAAACAACATAGTCACGCAGTTACAATAGCAAGTGGTCAATCTAGCAACTCAAAGAGGTCTTTCTCTTGGATGTAATGGGGCTTAAGGACTCATTCAAATATAAGACATGGTAGGGAATCCTAGGGGTCCTTAGCTTCTGAAAATTAAGTACAAGTATGCAACATGCTATTCACTGAAGCATTTGATTAGGCAAGCAGATAATAAGCATAAGAGATATACAGTTCAACAATGATGGAGATTTATTTTCGCATACAGACTTGGGCAAGGCAAAATATAAACATTCAGACTTCATCCTTCCCTTTATTTTTTTCAACGGGTGCTCTTCTCTTTTTTTTTCTTTTTTTTTCTTTTTCTGCACCTTCAACTCTTTTTTTTTTTTTTGCCCCCTTCAATATTTATTTCTTTTCAGTACAACACTCTGCCTGGCCAAACTAATCGCCGAGGAGTTCGAATGTAAAACAAAGACAACTCCACGGGGGTATCAATTCAAACACTATCTCCAACTAATCATAAAATCTCTTCAATAAAAATTGCCTCAAATTATGAATATCCACAGCAAGCACATGTATGCATAAGGTCAAGCGAAAAGTTTTGAAAGGCTTGGCTTCTTTAAATAACTCATAAAAGAACAAAGTCAATGCTTCAAAGTGGCTAACTAGGGGCTGAGCGAAGGTAGGAATTGAAAGAATTAAAAGCTCAAATTGGTTAACCCTAATTTGCCTCCTATCATCTGTCACACATGACCACAAGCTATGGAGACTTTGCAACACATCACTCTCAAGAAAATAATGGGAAGTGTCCCACTTTTAAAGGCTCAAATCTCTCTTTAGTGATGGGGTTTAAAATTCAGTTTTATCATGCTTAAATTTCCTCATCCCAAGCAACATACAAAATCCTAAATGGAAAGAGAAAATACACTCCAATCATGCAGAATTCAGTCAATGAAAGCACGCAGAATCTGGGCAGTTTTATCCTAAAATCACATCAACAAATCATGTAAACCTAGCATGCTTCGACCTAGGACGCAGGACACAAACCTAAAATAACCTCCTCACACTTCAACCTTGCTCGCCCTCGAGCAAGTAACAGAAAGAAAATATAGAAACATGCAGATGAATCAAACATAGACACACAAAGACTGAAAATAAAAAAAACAGAAAAAAAAATGACTGACTAGGGGAATGGTTCACCGGTTCTTCATCTCGTCTAAGCGAGCTATCACGTTCTTCTGAAATTCTTCCAGCTGTTCAGCAATCTTCTCCAACCTTGCTTCTATCCGGCCGAGCCTGTCCTACTCCTCCTCCTGCCCTGCACCCACAGATTGACTCGGGACACCAGGTCCCGGCCTAAAGAACTTGTCCAGACCGTCGTACCAACATAGGTCGCTTAGGACTCAACCGAGAGGGCTCATAGTGGCAGGTAGATCACACATAGACAGTGGCACACGGGATATTAAAGTAAAGTTGCGAACAAAAAATGTGGCAAGCAAATGACAAAGAGTATGGTGTCGATTCGGCCTAGCAGCTATACCCTCCAAACAATGCGCTATCCAATACCCTAAATCCAACTTGGTTCCTGTATGCATGCACCATAAAAAGTACAACTCCGTAGCACTCACTTTAGAAAAACCCGTGGTAGTTCCAGTCAAATTATAAGCAATGTAGTAATGACACATCCTAAGAACAGGGCTCTCAACATGATAAACATGAGAACATGAGGCATAAAATTCATTCGGATCATACGGAGCAAGCAACTTACATGCATCCCTAGGACCTATATATGCTGCATTCGACTCAGGAAAACCATGTAAATAAGAATCAGACACATCATCACAATAAACAGCATAATCTAACACACCCAATCTTATGTTCCAATCCAGCAAGGAAGTATGAAATTCATGTCCACCCAAACGGAAAGCAATGCAGTCATTATCCATATTACCAACATCAACCAAGTGAAATGAAGTGAAGAATTCAAGAGCAATATCTTGCGGTAAAGAGAAATGATGTGGAACAAGTAACCAACTCCAACCAATAGCACGGAAGTAGGCAAAAAACTGATCACGGATACCCAAACTAACCAACACCTTAGAATCTACGTACATACCTGACTTACATGCTCGAAACTGCCCCTTCTCACACTTCGTGGCCAACTCCTCTTCTTCAAAATGGCGAATGCGGAGACAATCTTCTTCATTCAAGATGCGGATAATGAACATGTTGTCGTAACCATCTTCGCCTGCTCGGAGTCAGAGATATCCTCTTCGGCTTTGGCATATTTCTAAAATAGGGTTTGGTCTTTGGGATCTAGTAACAAATTGGTTGGGCAATCAAGGTCTGGAACGTAATCTTCATCGTCCTCGTCCTCAGGGTATACGCCATCCATTATCAATCTATCCCATGGAATATATATAGATCTATCTTTCCTAACAGTACCTCCCACAGAGGCAGCGCGGGCTTGAAGTGCTCGTCTGGCAGCGTCGGTGGAAGTTTCCGGAGATTCTGGAGGTGGAGGTGATGGAAGAATAGGCTGATCTACAGGAGAGGCAGACGTCTCTGGCGGTGGAGTGGAAACCCTAACCGGCGACGCTTGTGGCGTAGCAATAGGAGTAGTAGAAACAGGGGTTTCCTCCGGCACTTCAGATGGAGGTGGGGATGGAGATTTCTGTACTTCCGGCGAAGTGGGCTCTGCATGCGGTATCGGCGGTTCCTCGGGAATTGCGGTGGCAATAACCACCTCTTCAATGGGCTCCTCCGCCGTAGCCAGTGGAACTTCAGCGTGCGTAGGCACCTTCTCTTGGACCTGTGGTGGAGTGTGTTGCTTTCGGCGGCTTGCTCTTAGCTGGCAAGCCGTCGGCTCAGATGGAGAAGAAACAGGGATGGTCTTCTTCTTCGCGGCAGAGGAAGTAGTCTTTTACTTCTTGGGAGCCATGGATTGTTGTAGAAAATGATGTAGAAAGGAGGAGATGATGAGTAGCTTGGTTGAAGATGAAGTTTTGTAGAGAGGGGAAGAACATGGAGCGCGGGATCAGTTATGAGGTTCCCCCCTTTCTCGATTCAATCTTAAAGCATCCAATTTCTGAGGGTTTGCGATTGAGTCCTTCAATTTCTTTTAGTGAACAAATACACCCCCGCTTGCGTCAACCTCCTCACTCTTCAACTTTTGTGTCAATTTGACCTCAAAAGTTTGAAGTGATTTCCAATTAGGTCCTCGACCTATACTTGGGCATATTTCCTCGTTCAACTCCTTCCTTAATTCTTGAAGTTTATTTCCTAAAGTGACGAATTTCTTCCACAATTATCTAGATCCCCTGCATAAAAGAATTAGCACAAGAATCCAACACTAAAACCAAATATGAAAAACATAAAATAAACCTAGACTATGAAATAAAATGCGAAAAATAAAGGATACGTGTGGGGTGCCTCCCACTAGCGCATTGAGTTAGAGTCGCAGGCTGGACTCTTCCAAGCTGATCAAGTGCATGTTGGGAGGTACAATGGAATCTCGTCCACTATTTTTATTTGGTGCAAGTGATGATAGAGCTTTAGCCGATGACCATTCATCACGAAAGTAGACTTCGTTGTGGGATCCTCTAAATCGACCACTCCACTTGGCGGAACTAACTTGATAACAAATGCCCTATCCATCTTGAACGAAGATTCCCGAGCATGAGTCGAAGTTTAGATTGGTATAAGAGCACCAATTGTCCTACTTTAAATTGTTTAGATCTCAGATTACGATCATGTCAAGCCTTGGTTCAATCCTTGTATCACATAGAGGCATCATAAGCTTCAAGTTGAAGCTCTTCTAATTCTTGCAATTGATACTTGCGTTCCTCCTCACACTTGAACAAGTTCATATTCATTGTTTTCACGGCCCAAAATGCCTTATGTTTGAGATCAACCGGTAAGTGACACATCTTTCCGAAGATCAAACGATAAGGTGACATACCTATAGGGGTTTTGTAAGCGGTTCTGTACGCCCAAAGAGCATCCTCCAAGCGTGTACTCCAATCTTTGCGAGACGGGTTAACCGTCTTTTCCAACACTTGTTTGATCTCCCTATTAGATACTTCAGCTTGGCCGTTTGTTTGAGGATGATACGGAGTAGATAGACGATGTTGACATCCGTATTTCTTCATCAAAACTTCAATGGTATGATTGCAGAAATGAGTACCATTTTCGCTTATTATGGCTCGAGGAACACCATATCGGCTAAAAATATTGGACTTAAGAAATCCAACAACAACTTTGGAATCATTGGAGCGAGTTGCCTTGGCCTCGATCCATTTGGACACATAATCCACATCCAATAGTATGTATAAATTGCCAAACGAGCTAGGGAAAGGACCCATGAAGTCCATACCCCATACATCAAATATTTCGCAAAACCTCATCAGATGTTGTGGTAGTTCATCTCGCACGCCAATATTACCAAGCAATTGGCAACGTTTGCAATTCTTGCAAAACTCATAAGTATCTCTATTCAAAGTTAACCAAAAGAATCCACAATTGAGAACTTTTCGTGCAGTACGTTTTACTCCTCCATGTCCTCCATAAGGTGATGAATGACATCGCTCTAAGATCTCAAATTGCTCCTCTTCGGGTACGCACCTTCGAATAACTTGATCGGCTCCAACTTTCAAAAGTATAGGATTATCCCAAAAATAATACTTGCATTCACTCATTAATTTCCTCCTTTGAGCCATGGTAAAGTCTGGTGGCAGTCTCCTTGAAGTGAGATAATTTACAATGTTGGCATACCACAGAGTTTTACCATCTTTTCCTTCAATTGCATAACATTCTGCCTCAGTTTTGTACTTCCACTTGGACAAGCTGATAGTAGAATTTTCTTTAGATGGCTTGGCCAAGTTGTCAGCATCTGGGATGACAGAATAATAGAGATGCTCTTCTGGAAATTGTTCCTTGATTGGTTCAGCATCTTCTGGATGAACTAAACGACTCAAATGATTAGCTACATTATTTTCAGCTCCTTTCTTATCTCGCACTTCCCAATCAAATTCTTGCAGTAGCAAAATCCAACGTATAGGACGTGGTTTGGTCTCCTTCTTTGCGAGTAGATGCTTTACAGCAGCATGATCAGTGTAGACGATCACCTTTGACCCCAGCAGATATGAGCGGAACTTGTCGAAGGCAAAAACAATAGCGAGTAGCTCCTTTTCTATAGTGGTGTAATTGCATTGGGCTGGATTGAGCGTCTTTGAGGCATAGTATATAGCATGACTATCCTTCTCATTCTTTTGGGCAAAGACAGCTCCAACAGCGTAGTCACTTGCATCACACATAAGCTCAAATGGAATTTTCCAATTCGGAGCTTGCATAATAGGAGCCGTGACCAATTTTTCCTTGAGAATGTCGAAAGCTTTCTTGCAGTCATCCGCTAGGACAAAGGGAACGTCTTGCTGAAGTAACCTTGTTAAAGGTTGTGCGATCTTGGCGAAGTCCCGAATGAATCTTTGGTAAAATCCAGCATGGCCTAAAAATCCTCGAATCTCCTTGATATTTGTTGGATACGGCAACTGGGCAATTAAATCAACCTTCGCCTTATCAACTTAGATACCTCTTTCGGATATTATATGGCCAAGAACAATTCCTTCCCTTACCATGAAATGGCATTTTTCGTAATTAAGAACAAAGTTCTTCTCCACGCATCTTAGAACCACATCTAGATTTCTGAGACATCGATCGAAAGAATCTCCATAGACGGTGAAATCGTCCATAAATACTTCGATGCATTTTTCAATGAGATCGGAGAAAATACTCATCATGCAACGTTGGAAAGTTCTGGGAGCGTTGCACAATCCAAAAGGCATGCGGCGATAAACATAAGTGCCAAACGGACATGTGAAGGTGGTCTTCTCTTGATCATCCTTGTTGACATAAATTTGAAAGTATCCACTATATCCATCAAGGAAACAAAAATAGGATTGACCGGCAAGTCTCTCAAGCATCTCATCAATGAACGGTAAAGGAAAATGATCCTTTCTTGTTGCCATGTTCAATTTCCTATAGTCGATGCACATTCTCCATCCGGTTACTAACCTCATTGGTACCAACTCGTTCTTTTCATTCTCAATGACTTGAAAACCTGATTTCTTTGGTACAACATGTACCGGGCTGACCCATTTGCTGTCCGAGATCGGGTAGATAATTCCCAAATCAAGTAACTTCAAAATCTCCTTCAAGACAACTTCTTCATGTTGGGATTTAACTTCCTTTTTGGGTCTCAGCTTGGCTTACTATCCAGCTCCAATACGATGTAATGCATGCAAACATCCGGACTGATTCCGGTGATATCGGCCAATGTCCAACCAATAGCTCGAATATGTTTTTTCATTATTTCGACCAGTTGCTCTTCTTGCTCTTTTGATAATTCACTGCTAATAATCACAGGAAGAGTCTTATCTTGGCCAAGTTAAACATACATTAAGTTGGTTGGCAGCTTCTTAAGTTCCAGAACGGGCGGTCTGACATGTGACGGAACTGGTCTGTCTTCCACATTCTGCTTAGGCAACCAGATGCCGCTACTGGAGGTAATGACTTCTGGAACTGCATATAGAGATAAGATGGTTTCCTTTACTTCTTCATCTAGCATCCCTTGGACATCCATCTCAGAGAGGCTTTGTGTCAATGCTAACTCTAACTTATCCTGCATTAATGTCGTCTCAAGATGTTCTAGGACAAGAGGATCAATAACGTCAATAGAATAAGCATTTTCACAATCAAGGGGTTTTTCATAGCATCATCAATACTATAAGTAAATTTCTCACCATGATAGTCCAAACACATAGTACCCTTACAAACATCAATTAATGCTTTAGCCGTTTTAAGAAAAGGTCGACCTAGCAAAACTCCCGAAGGTCCCTTCTTTCCCTCGCAAGTGTTAATCACATAAAAATCCGCAGGACATACGAAATCATGGATTTTAACAAGAACATTTTCTAGAAGGCCTTTAGGGGATATGCATGATCGGTTAGCTAATTGAATAACAACTTTTGTATCGGTTAACTCAACCCCAACTAAACTGTTAAACACAGATAAAGGCATCACATTGATTGAGGCTCCTAAATCACAAAGGGCTTTTGGGATCATCTTAGTTCCAATCAAACAGGGCAAGGTAAACATACGTGGATCATGGCACTTCTCGGGAAGCATATTTCGAATACATGCTGAGACATTTTCGTTTACCACAATTTTTCCATTTTTGCTTGTCTTTCCAGCAATGAACTCTTTCAGAAACTTCCCAAGATGCAGGATCTTGATAGCATGAAGAAATGGCAGATTAACTTCAAGCTTGCCAAAGATGGACATGTAATCCAGCGTCTGCTCCATGGGCTTTGGTTTCTGCACCAATGCTTGTGGAAATGGTGGATCAATCAGTATTTCTTCTTGGACAACCTGCGTCTTTCCTTTTTCCTCTTCATTGACTTTTTCCTTGTCTTTCTTTGAGTTGGATGACTCAGAGATATTTAGCTTGAGCAAGTTGATAATGGCATCAGTGTCACTTTCTTCAGCCTTCTTCGATGCCTTGCTTGGCGGATCAGGGAGATCTCTTCCACTTCTCAGAGTAACATGGCTAACATTCTTGGGATTAATCTGGACTTGAGAAGGTAGCTTTCCTTGGTTCCCTCGAATCTCAATGATTGAGGCATATAGCTGCCCTATCTGTCCGGCCAAGTTGTCTAGTCCGATTTTCTGCTCCTTCTGTGAATTTTGGATGTTCAGGATAGCTTCATTATGAGTCAGAATACTCTGCTGCATGGTATGTTGTGAAATAGCCATCTCAGTTAGAATTTCTTCAATGGTCTTGCAAAGCTTTGCTTAGGTAGGTGGAGGTAAAAGCGGTGGATTTGTTGGGTAAGTCCTTTGATTAGGAGGGCGATAGACTTGCTGTTGTGGTTGTTGGTGGAACATATGCGGTTGATGCTTGGCAAACTGTGGCTTGGGATGATTATCCCACTTCAGATTTGGAGGATCCTTCCATCCAGGATTGTAGGTGTTGGAGTAAGGATCTCTTTTCTGCTGGTTGTTGTTCCAGTTCCCCATCGCGTTGCAATCTTCAGTAGGGTTTGCTTGGGTGTTACATTGCAACGAGGTGTGTCCAGACTGTCCACATGCTCCACATATTTGTTCAGCCGAGCTGACTGAGGATGTTTTTTCCAACATAGAGTGCATCAGTTTCTCCAACTTTGAGTTCATCATCCTTTCCAGGTTCTCAAAACGATTATCCATACTTTCCATACTAGTATCCATCTTGGTCTCCAGATCTACGGAATCAGCTGAATTTGCAGATTTTTTATGATACGAACTTCTCCATAATCTTTAGTTACATTAGCCAATTCTTGAATAATCTTCTCGGCATCATTGACTCTGTAACTGGGGAAATTTCCTCCACTTGATGAATTGACAAGATTCTTTGTAGTATTGTCATTCCTTGATAAAAGTAGGTCAGCAAATCTCCATTGGAGAAATTATGATTTGGACAACTTTCGATGAGAACTTTGTATCGAGTCCAATATCCATTTAGTGTTTCATCAAACTCCTGCTGGACTCCAGAGATCTCCTTGCGCAAGGCATTGGTCTTTGTAACTGGAAAGTAGCAATCCAGAAATATTTGTTTCATCTCTGTCCAAGTACTGATTGAGTTTGTGGGTAGACTTGTGAACCAGTTTCCTGCATGGTCCGTGAGAGCAAATGGAAAAGCAGATAGTTTGAATTGTTCCTTGGTTCCATGCGAATTCTTTTGAGCATTGCAGAATCTCACGAACTCATTCAGAAAGCGGAATGGATCTTCATTCTTCATTCCATAAAACTTTGGTAGAGCTTGGATAAGCCCATACTTGATCTCAATCGGCTCAGCGAGCCCGTCAATTTCTATTGGTGTTGGAAGATCTTCACCACCATGCTTTCCAAACTGATCTAGCCTCGGATTATTCGGATCATCGGCCATCTTCTCGAGTTCAGTCTCGAGTTTTTCTTCAAAAAAGACTTCTGCTAGGTAAAGCAGAATATCTTCAGAGTCAGCTTCTGCTTGGCCAGACGAAGTGTCCTGCTTCGGCAGTTGCTGTTGTTGCAGCTTTGTCTCCTTCCTTAGCCTCCTTGCGGTTCTTTCGATCTTAGAATCAAATACGAGGTTCGGGTTGGAAGACCTGCTCATGAAATAGTTAAAGCACAAAAGATCTAAAGGTAAACACGGTTAATTAGAAACACCGTTCCTCGGCAACGGCGCCAATTTGGTGATCGCTGTTTTCACACCAAATAAAATTCATGCACACACTTAGAATTTTATAATTAGTATAGAACAGGGTCGAACTCAGGGAACAGTGAAAATCAACAATACTTATCATTTTGATCAGAGTTTTGGTGATGCCACCACGCATAAATTTGGGGTTAACTACCTAGGCAAAGAAAAGTAAATAGCAAGAAAAGTAGATTAAAATAAACAAGTAGAGAAAGGCGGACTCGGCTTCGGGTAACTTGTATTAGACAACTACTTCGATCATGGATGCATAGATTTAATTAATTCCTAAGATCAACTAGTTATAGGATACAGTGTTGGACACGTACATACCCCGATTCCTACTTACTTAGTCGGTAATGGCTTGTTGAACAAATTTTCACTACTCCCTAACCTAACCACAACCTAGCTTGTTGAACAAACCTAGATTTAATGTTTAGATAGCATTACGAGGAAGGAACCCAATTTTAATCTCTACCATTATTGGACAAGCTGACATAGATGATTAACCTCCTTAATTCGACTACCGTTATGATAGCTTCGCCACCTAAGTTGTTGAACAATCTGGCACTAATCTTCATAACCTAAATTGATCAAGTTTAAGTTAATCCAATTAAATCTTTCTGCCCCGAATTAAGTCAAAATCTTAGTCTTCAATTACTACGAACAATTAGATCTCACAAAGTTTGTATCTCATATTCGTCACCCTCGCCGAAGCCCTAAAAAGTTTAGCTACGCATACTTAACCTGGACAAGCAGAACGAAACGAACATATTCAGAACATAATTTAAAGTACGAGAAACTTAAAGGAATACCGAAACCTTAAACTGAACGAAAGCTTGAACTAGAAATCTGAACAAAGTACTGAAGTCTTGAAGTGTTGAAATCTGAAAGTTAACTAAACTAAGAAAGCAATAAAAGAGTGTTTGGAATACTTATGCTGAAAATTAAACCTAAGCTACGGGACTAAGAACGAGATGGTTGGGACGAAAACTAAACTAATGAGGCAGCGAGAGAATGAATTGTGGTGTAGATCGGTGTCAAATTGGTTCGTCTCCAGCCCCTTTATATAGATCTTGAACTTGATCTTCAAAAGGAAATATATCTTAGGGAAAATTTTCTAAATCTTGATCTTTAAGATTCATTTTCCTTGTATAACTCCAGCCCTAAAATATCTTTAAGCTCCAAATCTTTAGGATATCTTTCCTTCTCGATCTCAGCCCCGTTTTATCTTCAAAAAACTGCCAAAAAATCTCCAATTCGGTTCCGGATCGCCACCTCATCATCTGATCGTAAACCTGCTGAAAATAGACATTTCTGCGCACAAAACAACATCAACTTGGACAAGGTAAGCGTTAGAACCGGGTGAATTCGAGGGGTATAAAATCGACAATCATCTTCCTTATCTGCGAGAGCCTTCTGAACCATATCATTGATCTCAGTATCGCATTTGAATAACAAATCAGCAAATTCTTTGTTCTTGTGGGATTCAGGCCAGTATTACCATACTAGTATCTCTTGATGAACTCGGCCTTCAGTGTCTCCCACCACTGAGCCTTTTCCCAAGGCATCCATTTATCCACCCTAGGCCATCTGTGAATTTTCTGATCTGTAAGTCGCCTTCCTCGCCTATATTTGTAGGGAATTTTAGTATCCTTAGGCGGAGGTGGCCTGGGCTTCAGTCTCTCGGCTTCCCTGGCTGCCTCAGCAGCTTTCTCTATAGCTAGAGCCTCTTGTCGCATGTACTCTTCTAAGTGATCATACCAAGCTTTCTTTTCCAAGGCAATCATGCTGAAGTTTAACATTTCTTCGATAGTGGGCTCTGCACTTGGCCTTTCCTACTGATGTTGTTCAGATTCTTGCTGCTGCTGAGAATCAGTTGCAGCCTTCTTAATTTGTTCAGTCTCTTTTTCTTTTTCTTTATCGGCCTTATTGTTGATTTTCAACTTCCTAGGCGGAGGCCTAGTGCTAGGCTTCCTGCCTTAGGCTTTTGTCTTAGCAATAGCCGGAGCTTTCTTTTGTTTGTTTGCGGCTTCAGCTTCAGCTGTCTCCCTGGCTAGCTTTTTGTCAGCATCAATTTGTGCTTGTTCTTCAGGGCTGATGTATCATTTAGCTCCTTTCTTCAGTGGGGTAGGAAGTTTCAGCTTCTTCTTTCCTTTTCCCGCCACTGGAGGAGGCAGAGGAGTCTCTCCCTCTTCTAAGTCCTCCTCAAGGAACTCAACAACTTCTTTTTAGTGTTCTGCAGAAGTCTGGGTTGCTGATTCCTTTGGTCCTGAGCCACTTGGGCCAGTCTCAGCACGCTCTACATCTCCGGTGCTGAAGACACCCTAGGCCAGACCTTTGTCAGTTCCTGAGGGATCAGTAGGAGCTGTTCGGCTATCAGTTGCTCCCTGCACTGATTTCTTCCTCCTTATTGTCCTTTCCCCCTTTTTGGCATCATCAGCTGAGCTTGGGCTCTGGACTGAAATTACTTTGCTGTTCAATCCAGAATATGTAGTAGCTAGCCTGTCTAAGGCTTTCTGCATGCTCTCAAACTTCAGATGAAGTTCATTCCTCACTATGATCAGATCCTCACTATATTCTTGTGAGAGGAATCAACCAACTCTTGGATTGATTTCAGCTTGGCATCGATTTTCTCTTCACTGGCCTTCTGGATAGACTGGATTCTGAGCTTATTGGCCTGACTCAGTGAAGAGATAATAGCGGTATGTGCTGACCGGGATGCCTTAAATTGCTCCAGAAGTGATGTATGGGCAGCCACCAGTGATGTCTGTTGTTGTTCGAATTCTGCTCTTTGAGTGGATAGGGAATCCGTGAGGATTGCTGAGAAATCAGTCACGAGTCCTCAGTTCCGTGATTTCCTGACTCTGAGCTTTAGTTGTCTTCTTCCAACTGCGGTGGACAGCTTTGGCCAAGAGCCTATTCTGAGCTCCTTGAATTTTCAGTGCCTTGGCCACTGTCTTGGACCGTCGGCCTTTGGAGCTGGGTGCAACCTCAAAAGTAGACCCCCAGCAACAGTTGTACTGGGTCCACAACTCGAGAGGTTCCAGCTGCCGACTTACTAGGAGGGAGGGTGCTGATAGGTAAATTAGCAGAGGGTTGAGCACCCTCCTCCAGTTGAGTACCCTCAGCAGGCTTCTCAGGGCCTGCATCACTGGGTGGGTCCTGATCATCGAGATCAGAACCCTCCAAAGGCGCGGCTGCTATAGGAATGCGATCGTCCAGTAAAGACAGTATCGCCGCCCTTAAGTCTTCTAGTGAGCAAACATCCGCAGGCTCGGAATAGCCTATCTACTGGTGTATCTCCAGCTCCTCTGAGTTCAACCGGTCGCAGGATTGGTATTGGGTCAGAAGGTTCAAAGTAATCCAATCCTAGAACCTTATCAGCATTTGAAGTCTGGCCTTTTGAGCAATGTTCACCAAGTCTGAATGACTCGTGATCTCTGGTATGGCCTTAGAGACTTCTCGGGTGGCTCTATTCTGAAGAGCTTCAGCCTCGTACTCAATCATCTCAGCTTCTGTGCTAGTCTCCATTTCATCCACGTCTATCGGAGACATTACCTTCTCAACAGAAGGGATGCTGCTGAGTGGTGGAACATCCAATGGGGTCTGAGAGATAGGATTTGTCGGCTCAGGATCTGACCCCTGTTTCACCGAAGCTTCCTTTTTAGCTAAGACTGTCTTCTCTACTGAGACACCCTTCTCCGCAGAGACAGTCTTCTCAGACGAATCTGAGTGGTCTCTTAGTCTGAAAGGAGGAATAATGACCGCCTGTTCATAAGACTTCTTCTACTTCTTTTGGAAAGTCTTCTGAGGGGTCTTCTGACGTGGAGACCTCTTCTTGGTGGGAATGTATGTCTTCTTCTTCCCTTTCCCAACTTCAGTAGGCCCTGCCCAATCTGCTGGAAGCCCACTACCATGCTGTGGAAGCGTATATTTTTGGGATTAAAGTATACCTTGTCTGCGTACATTATGTGGTCAGAACCACATGAATCCTCTATCATAATTGTCAGCTTCATCCCATACAACAATTTCCTTTTGGCACTTAGGCTGCATGTAGACTTATCAAACTTGGCAGCCTGTGTCTTGAATTCTCTGAGAAGAATTCCGTCCAGTTTACCTTTGATCTGTCATATATTGCTATCATCATCTGGAGCTTGGGTCTAGACACCTGACCAAATGAGCCAGCTTGGCTTGTCAGGATTTGTGTCACGATATATGCTAAGACACGATACAGAGGCAGCATCGAATTCTTAGGGAACGCCGCTCTGAAGGGTGTCGGCTCCCCACAGAATATCTCAAGATATTCATCTATCATATCGTCCTTATATCCTGGTACGCTTATCCCACTGTCCGGTAGCAGAAAGCTTTTCTGAAGAGCTTGTTTTATGGACATTCTCTTCATCAGCTCTTGTGGGGTCAGCCATGTGATGGATAATAAAACTGCCAACTATATCACCATCAACTGCCTCTGAGTTCAGATACAACTCTGAAATCTGTCGTTGGAGGAAGAATGCCGACTTCCTCGACAGAAATGCTTCAAGGCCAGATGCCCTGAGCGTATCGAATATCTTGACCATGATGTCGAGCTCATAGGTGTCGAAATCCATTATTGGTTCACACCAAACATTGTCCTTCTCAAGAATTTTGATCATATTCGCTGGAGAAGTGACTGAAATATTTGGTTGCGCCATACCTAGAATCTGCAAAATTCAGTATCAGTACTGAATCATATATAACATGAAAACGAAAATACTGAATAAGCATAAAACTCTACCGTAATAGTCTCTGAAGAAAATGAATGCAGTTTGCAAGTAGAGGATATTAATTCTCAGAGATTTTAGGGTTTTTAGCGCAGAGGTGAAAATGGCGGTTTTTAGAACTTAAACGTTGATATAGAAGAAGGTGAAGATGAACAGTTTTTAACCAATGGTTCAGTTTAAATCCTGCTTTATTAGATGGCTGGTCTGGATTCGATTTTATAAATAGGCAATGATCAACTAAGCCGCCTAAGTCAAAAGATAGTTGTGTATAGCCAAAGAAGTAACTTGATATGACATGCATTTAATACGTAGAAGAGTTCATCAATCTTAGCATAGAATGCCGTGCATTTAATGAAACTGTTTATATTAAATAACATTCTCTAAGGCATTGAATACGATGTTGAATCACAATCATAAATGTATTAAATACTAGGTTGGCTACTGAAGAGAGATACGCAAACCTGTCAGCTGAACATCGTAGTCAGCTGATACCTCGTGTAGTTGGTTGCTGAATCTTTGTGTACTGAATGAGTCCAGTACTGAGAGTGAACATTCCCCCTTGCTAAATGCTCCTCTTTTGAATCCACTTACTGACTTGAGTCAATAGGGTCCAGCAGACCTAGCTCTACTGAAAGTTCTCTGAATCTGGCTTCAGCTAAAGGCTTGGTCAGAATATCGGCCCTTTGATGGTCAGTATGGATCTTCTCCATTCTGGTATCCTTCTTTTCGACATGGTCACGAATGAAGTGGTGTCTGATGTCCACATGCTTGCATCTAGTATGAAGAACAGGATCCTAAGTGATTACAATGGCACTGGAACGTCGCAAAAGATCGGCACTTCATTCTAAATTACGTCATAGTCGCGTAGCTACTGTCTCAGCCATAGGATTTGAGTGCAGCAACTTCCGGCAGCCATGTATTCAGCTACAGTAGTTGACGTCGCTACTGAATGTTGTTTCTTTAAGAAGCATGAGATTAGCTTACTGTCGAGGAACTAACAAGTCTTAACACAAGTTCTTCTGACTTAGTAGCAACCTGACTCTCTTGAGAAAGTCTCTGATTCTCAACTTTCAGGGTATCCAACTCTTGAGGAGTCTTACTTAGCTGTAGGCTCATCTGAATCTACTCGTCTAGTAATTCTTCGTAGGCGATCGAGACGTCCAGATTCTCATCTGCACCTGAAATAGTGTCGTGTGTGAAGTTTCAAGCGGAGTTAAATGGTGCGTGAGAGTTCGCCTCATCGTCTGATGAATCCATGAAGGATCCTCTGAGAGTTCACCGGCAATGTATGTTTGACGCTTCTTGATGACCTTCTCCCTTCGAGCTTTTCGTGCTGCTCTTTCAGCTGTACTGAGCTCAGGACAGTCGTACAGGTGGTGTCCTAGCTTCTTGCAGTTGTAGCAGGAGGTGATTCTGGCTTCTTTGGTCTCACTGTATTTCAACTGTGCAGAGTCCTCCTGTTTCCTGCAATATGAAGTATGTGGTTCAGGAGTGCGCTTAGGTGTATATTCAGACTTACTCTTCGAGTCTCTGACGACTCTAGAAAGTTTTCTGTGCCGCTCCTTCTCCTTTTGATATTTGATGGCAAGCAGTGCATATCTCTGAGCTAAGCTTCCTTCTTGTAGATCACTTGTTGAAGGCTCAACTTTGCTAGATGTGAGAGCTGCTGTGCTGACTGATGCTTTGAAAGCATGATCGATTTGAGTGTCAGCTTCAACTCGCTGCTTCCTCTGTGGTAGACTGAACTCGAACTCCTCAGCTTTTAATTCTGAAAATATATGATCACGAGAAATAATATGAAGATCAGAATATCTAAGCGAAGTAGCAAATGGAGTCCATTATTCGTCTGGCAGTGATCTCAAGATTTTGAGATTCATTTCTCGGTTGGAGAACGTCTTTCCCAGCCCGTTGATAGTGTTCATTAGATCCATAAATCTGACGTTGAGATCTTCAATCATGTCGCCAGGTATGAGGGACCGTCTCTCCAGCTTCTGGAGTTCCAGCGCTAACTTGTTAGCTTTAATCTTCTGAGTCCCCCAACTCAGTAGCGCCAGAGCATCCCAGAGTTCCTTGGCGGACTTGCAGTCCTGAACTCATCTGAGATGAGAGTCGCTTAGGGTGGTTAGTATGGCATTCCTGGCAACCTGGCCTAGATTGTGAAGCTTCTTCTCTTCTGGAGTGAAAAGGCTTCTGTCATTAGGGATCTTCTTCCCGGTCACCATTTCTCCTCCTTGTGCTGGATCTTGGGCTTTGACACTATCGATCATGGGAACGATAGGTTCGTCTTCAAAGACCTTTGTCATGATGTCGTTGAGGGAAGTTAGATGAGCTTCCATTCTGACTCGCCATACCCCGTACTCCATAGTTCTCTACTGAGAACATGGGTATCATCCGGATTCCTGACATATCAGACATTTTAACTAATGATATGAATGAAGAATGATATGTAGGAAAAACGTTTTCACGATCCATTCAAGTAGACCAGTTTGAGATAACAAGAGTGTTAGAGAACTCCGGCTCTGATACCAATTGTTGGTCCTGAGATAAACGTTCAGGTGTAGCGGGGGGTGAATACACCTAAAAACTTTCTCAACTTAAAATGCGAATAGTCCAATTCAGGAGAGTGCTTTACTGAATAAATTCAGTAGACCAAGTATGTTGTTCTGGATTGCTTGGACAGAGTGACTGACTATACTGAGGCCTGCTAAGTGACTGATGTCAGAATTCAGTACCGTTTAGTAAGAGTTCAGTAGAGTGCGGAAATGTGTAGGCCCAATTCAGTTGAGTTTGAAAATGTTTTTATTAAAACTGTTTCAGTAGGTTAGTGCGTTAAGTTAAGCTTTGTTGAAGCTCAATTGAATGATTTTGTAAAGCAGTTTTCATTATGAACACTAAAATCAATACAACAGTAAAAAAAGAACACAGTGATTTTTAAGGTGAATCGGATATCAAACAATCCTACGTCCACTGTCCCGAAAAGATCAGGATGCTATTTTATTATACTAAGTTAGTCTCAATCGGTTTGTACACTGGACAAACACTGGTCTAGAGGATTATACTGAGCAAGTCTCAGTTTAGATGTATCAATCTAAATTATTTGACAAACTCTCCAACAGTGAAGGAGTTCTTTACAATAAGAACAGTTCAGGGATGAACTCCTTCGGTCTAAGCTATGGATAAGTTAAATGGAGCTTAGGTTAGAAGGAAGGGAACAAGATGGTGGCTTCTAGAGTGACGAACAGTGAGGAATGAACTCTTTGGGTTTGTGTTCCATCACCTGGATGAAGGAATAATTAGGGTTAGAAACCGATACCTTCCTCCTGGTGTGTTGTCGCGGCTTTGATTGTTGCTCAAGTGTTAGATCTTCTGATCTGTGTCCCGACCTTTTTCTTCCTCTGGGTGGTCAGAGAACTGAAGAAAATAAATTTTTATCTCTCTCAAACACGATATGCGTGTATGATTATGTGGGTGTGCGTAATCTGTTTCTAAATAGAATACTGATATATATAGGCTTTAAAAGCCAATATAATATTAATATATTTGTAACCCATTAATTTAATTATATTTCCAATTGGCTTCCACATAACCAGCCCATAATATAATTAATTAATTTACTGGGCTACTAATATTTATCAATTAATTGGCCCAGCCAATTAATTCTAGATAAATAACATTATTAAATAATGTAAAAATACATTAATCCATTAATAATGAATTATGAGAGACAATAAATTACTAGGCAACTAATTGGGCCAGATCAGGGATCCAATACAAGAAATAAAGTTGGGCCTCCAATTAATTAATTATCCATGCTCAGCCCAGAGCAAAATTAATTAATTAACACAGATTCATTCCACTAGAGAATCCATGCTGACTTACCCCTTTATCCCAAATTGAGCAAGGGCTTGTATTTTAGACTTAATCGATCTCCGTATTTAAGATTGAAATATCCGTTAATTAACTAAGCTCACTGACAGCTTAAATTAATTAACATCTTATATTCCTGAGTAGTACCACTCGACCTTATTAACACACCTGAACTTAATCAACCGGCCGGGTTTAGTGTGTTAATCCTTTTGAGTTCCTCAGGGGATATTATCAACCTATTTTACTAGGATATGGATGCAAGATACAGACAACCAGCCTGAGCCACATATAACTACTAACACCCAAGATACGTAGATCCGGTCGCGATGACGTTCACCATAGTAGGTCAAAGTGATAGAGAGCCAAATGCACTCAGTTGAAGTCTTACCAAGCTTAAGACCAGCTAAGTCACCGAGATCTTGGTTCTCCACTAAGGTCAGTTAGGAGAACACATCTCACTGTGATCCGTCAATACACCACCTTAAGTGTACCAGTAAAGACAAGCAGCTAAGACAAGCCACTTCTTATCTAAACTGCAGCTTAAACCGACAACTTATCCTTAAGTTGTCTCAGCTGTGAAAACTGTTTATGTCTTGTCAGTTCAACCAATTTGTGTTGTCTTCTGTGATACCCGACACACCACACAAATCTAACTTTTATACAAGATAAAGGATAGCATGTGCAAATATACATATTAATCAGATAGGAGAATAAAACAGTGGTAAGGACAAAAACACATTGTATACAAGCATAAAAATTGCTTCCAGTATACAAAATCCCAACAATTCTCCCACTTATACTAAAGTAAACTTTTAGTATACAATGTGTCTATATCTCAGCTATCTATCCTATCTATCACGACATCTTCTCCCACTTATACAAAAGTTTCTGTAGTCCTAAGTGGGGGGCATCTCTACCATCCCCAAGCCACGAACATGCTTCTCGTACGCCGGGAGTGGTAAGCTCTTCGTGAAAGGATTAGCTAGGTTGACTTCGGTTCCAATTTTGTCAATCACCATGTTACCTCGATTTACGAATACTCGTATAATGTGGTACTTCCGGTCTATGTGTTTTAAACGCCTTGTGAGATCTAGGTTCCTTAGAATTTGTCACTGCACCCGTATGATCACAATAAATCGTGATCGCCTTAGGCAAATTCTGAACAATATCAAGATCTTGGAGAAAATTCTTGAGCCATACTTGCCTCTTTCGAGGCTTCGAGGCGCACCACATACTCTGCTTCCATGGTTGAGTCCGCAATGCATTTCTGCTTTGCACTCCTCCATGAAATGGCTCCACCTCCCAAGGTAAACATATAACCCGAGGTAGACTTCTACTCGTCTCTGTCAGCCTAGAAATCCGATTCTGTATAACCCAAAGACACTAGACTGTCTGACTGGTAAACAAGCCTATAATCTCTAGTCCGTTTAAGGTACTTGAGAATATGGTTGACCGCAGTCTAGTGTTCCTTTCCAGGGTTAGACTGATATCTTGAGACCATGCATACAACATGTGAGATATCTTCTCTCGTACAAAGCATCGCATAAATGAGGCTACCGACAGCGGAAGCATATGGTACTAGCCTCATACTTTCTATCTCTTCAGGCATTTCAGGGCACTGATTCTTGGATAGAAAAATGCCATGTCTGAAAGGTACTGAACCTCTCTTGGCCTTTTTGCATGCTAAAACGAGTAATAACAGTGTCAATGTAGGGCAATTGTGACAAGCTTAACATCCTTTTCTGGCGATCTCGGATAACCTTGATCCCAAGGATTTAAGCAGCTTCACCTAAGTCCTTCATTTGAAACTGCTCGGATAACCACGTCTTTACGTCTGATAACACTTCAACATTGTTGCCAATGAGAAGGATGTCATCTACATAAAGTGCAAGAAACACCACTGATCCATTAACACAGATACGCTACACGCACACCTCGTTAGGACAGGATACAAACCCATAGGATTTGACTACCTCGTCAAAACGCTGGTGCCATAATCGGGAAGCTTGCTTAAGTCCATAAACAGACTTCTTAAGCTTCCAAACTAGATGCTCTTCACCCTCCTTCACATAACCATCTGGTTGTTTCATATAGATGTCCCTACCTTTTTCAAGGTGACCGTTTAGGAATGCGGTCTTGACATCCATTTGCCAGATCTCAAGGTTCATGTGAGCTTCTATGGCAAGGAGAATCCTAATAGACTTGATCATTGCTACGGGCGAGAAGGTCTCTACATAATTGATACCTTCTTTCTGGGTAAAACCCTTCGCCACTAACCTGGCCTTAAATGCCATGATCTCTCCATTCGGTCCTCTCTTTCTCTTGTATACCCACTTACTATCAATAGCCTTGCAGCCCTCAGGTAGTTCAGTGATCTCGTATACATCCATATCAGTTATGGACTCAAATTCCGAGTCCATGGTGCATCTACATCTCCCACTGCTTCGTTGTAAGTCCAGGGATCCACGGTATCTTGTTCATCTGCCGGGAGATATTCAAACGTCTCCCCAGTGAACATATACCGATCAGGTGTAAATATCACCCTCCCACTATGTCGAACAGTGTCAGGAGCTGTGTTAACAGATTGTGCAGTTACTCGTGGAGTACTATCTTGCACAACTGGCTGTTCAAGTGGAACTCGACCACCTTGTAATTCCTCAAGGATGATGTCGACTCGAGATTTATGGTTACTAATGTAATCCTCTTCTAAGAACCGAGCGTTAGGGCTAACAACGATCTTCTGTTCTTTAGGATCATAAAAGTATCCACCCTTCATTTCCTTTGGATACCCTATGAACAACATCACTTCTAAACGTGATTCCAATTTGTCGGCCTACCTATTTAGGACATAAGCAGGATAACCCCAAATCCTTGAGTGGTGCATACTGGGTTTGTGCCCGCTCCACAACTGGAAAGGGATCTTTTGTACCGACTTGGAAGGCACACGATTCAGCAAGTATGCTGCAGTCTCCAGGGCATATCCCCAAAAGAAAACTAGCAAAGTTGCATAACTCATCATCGACCGAACCATCTCTAAGAGACTTCGGTTCCTTCTCACTGACACACCATTCTGCTGAGGCATGCCCGGTGCTGTCAGCTGGGATGTAATCCCACATTCTGTCAAGTAATCATTGAACTCGTTGGATAGGTATTCCCTACCACGATCAGATCGTAGTGTTTTGATTTCTTTACCTAGCTTCTTCTCCACTTCTGCCTTGAATTCCTTAAAGGTTTCAAAGCAATCCAACTTGTGGCGAAGAAGGTAAACATATCCATACCTTGAGTAATCGTCAGTAAATGTAACGAAGTACTCATAACCTCCACGAGCTTATGTAGACATAGACCTACAAAAGTCAGAATGTATCAAACTTAATACTTCTATGACTTTATAACCCTTTGCCTTGAAAGGCCTAGTCATCATCTTTCCTTCCAAACAGGTTTCGCAAGATGGAAATGGTTCAATCTTGGAGAGACTCCAATGATCCATATTCCACCAACCTCTGGATCCTGTTAAGATTGATGTGACCTAGTCTTAAGTGCCAGATATAAGTTTGATTTACCTTAGAAGACTCTTTCCTCTTCTTAGGATTTGATGATGAGGAAGCAATATTAACAGAACTACGCGGTTTATAAGTAATAGTATATAAAGATCCGTTTAATGGTCCACCACAGATAAAATCATCGTCTTTCATGATAGAAACTTCACTATCAAAACTTGATTTATAACCATCCATGGTGTAGAGTTTTGAAACATAAATAATGTTTCGCCTAAACTCAGGCACATATTAAACATCTTTAAGTACTAAAACAGAACTATCAAAAGATATATGTAAATCTCCAATGATAATTGCAGGAACTTTCGATCCATTGCCCATTGAGACTACCACCTCGTCATTGCTCAATTACGTTTTCTGCAAGAAACCTTGCAAGGTGTAACAAACATGATCAGTTGCCCCCGAATCCACTATCCATTCGTGGGTAGAAGAGGAAACCAGAACAGTTTCAGTTACAAGAGCGACTCGCGTCTCTTTCTGTTTTACCTTGACATCTGGATTATAATTCTTCCAGTGTCCTTTCTTACCAATCTTGAAGAACCTTCTTTCTCCTTTGACATTTGCATGTCGCCGGTAAGGACCGTCTTCTTACTCCCACTGCTCTTCTGAAATGTCCACCCTTTCTGCTCTTTTACTGGTTTCCGTCTTTCGGAGGATTCCTTGAACTACTAGGGATATTCAAGACTTGAGCACTCTTGCCCTTTTCTATAACCTCTTTGACCGCTACCAAAGATTTGAGTAACATACTCATAGTAAACTCGTTCTTAGACATAGCGGTCCTAAAACAGAAGTTCTTATAGAACCTTTGCAGAGCATTTATTGGGAAGGTAAGATATCTCTTCCACTTTGTAAAATTATTTAAAATTGTAAACCCGTTAGGGTTTGGTAGGTGAGACTGTTAAGGAACTCGAAAAATAAAATATTCGAACAGACATGTCTGAAAAATATAATTTAAAAGCATGTATGAAATTAATATTTGCACATAATTCGTAATTAACAATCATTGTAACCTTTTGAAAACCAATGATGTTAAATACTTGAATAGCCCTAGAGATCACACTCGCAAGCCACTCAGGTGGACGTTTACTCGTGCACCCCTAGACCAAGCTATATACCTAGCTCTTTAATTCCAGTCCACGCCTAGGTTCTTAAGACGAATTGAATTAATAATTAGATAACTCTTGACCATGTCACTATTAAAACGCAGGAAGGGACTTCTCAGGAAGTTGTACCTGCGGTGACATCTAAGCTTTGACCATTAATTTGACCGAATTAACATCAAATTCTCGAAATTGGCATACTTACGCGAACCATACCGCTTTCAATTTGATTTAATTAGCCATCTTATTTAATTATTATCTTCTAGAGTACTCGTGTTTACTAGGCACGCAAGCCACTTAGGTGGACGTTTACGGCTTCGCTCCCACTACTCAATAATAATTAAATATTATATTAGAAAACCCATCTCACAAAACTCGTGGTTCAAAAATACAAGCAAGCCACTCAGGTGGACGTTTACTCATATAATTGTTCCACTTTTGTGTAGGGTCCAATTAATGGAGGCCCGATTAAGTGTTTAATATCCAAATTAATGGAATCTAATTAAACATCTAATTTAAAATTGCTTAGTCTTTTTATTCAAAAGGTTTGTTTTTGAATCATGCATATCCACATAATTCCTAAAGCATGCAATTTCTAAACGCACATAATAAAACGTGCTCGCGAAAATTAAAACATGCTTCAATAACGACATAAATCCTATTTACATGCTTTTCTAAGCGCAATTAATCACATAATCGCATGCTAAAGCATAATAAAAAATAAATGCGCAAATAGGAAATTTAAAACGTCGTTATCGGGCTTAAAAACACAGATAAAAAATAAATCTATCTATTGCAAAGCCCGAACAAAATATAGATCTTCGATATCTTGAAAAACTTCGAATCTGGAAACTGCGTCGAAAACTGCATCGAAAACTGTATCGCCACGTCATCAGCGGTCTGCCACGTGGCAGACACGTGGCAGATATGTGGCTGCCTGATCAGTAAAGAGCTGACGTGGCGCGCCACGTCAGCGCGCCACGTCAACGTAATCTTCCCAACAAAACCGCCGCCGCCGCCGCCGCTCCAGGCCTCGTCGGAGCCGCCGTCGTCAGGGGAAGTCGCGCGTGGCCTCGCCAACCTCTCCCGCCTCGCGCCGCCGCCTCGGCCGGCGGGAATCAATGCTGCGCGCGCGGCGCCGCTTCCGACAGCGGCGCGCGGCTGCCGCGGCCTCCACGGCCTGGCGCCGCCGTTTTCGTTGTCTCCTACCGCCCCTAGGCACGACCCTCACGTCTGGACTGCCCAGATACAGTGACAATTGCCGCTGCCGCACCGGGAATCAAGCGAATTTCGCATCCCGTCCCCGGCGAGCTTCGCTGCTCAAATTCGTACTCTCCGAGCCGCGATTCAAACAATTGAAAGAGGGGAAATATAATTGGAACACTCACGACCACCGTGTAACGGATTCCGGCCGAGATTAGTTCTTCAATTTCCCAAATTTCAAACGATTCGCCGGAACAAATTTGTAACGAGCAACCAACTTCATACGTCAATTCCGATCGCATCCGGGATCGGATGATCTCATACAATATATCGACACGAAGATGGTGTGACAAGGAATCCATCGGTTCAAGCCGATCAGAAATACGACCCCGGATCCGCCGGGAATCTCCGCCGCAACATGCGGCGGAACCCTAGCCGAACTAGGGTTTTCTTCAAATTTGGGGATTTCTGGACAGCACGACCACTTCTCCTTTCCGACACTATTACGGACAAACCGGAAATCGGAATGGGTCGTGCGACCTATCCAGACGAATCTAACGAGACGAAGAACAAAACTATCCGAACGGATCAGACAAACACTGTAGAACGCGCCCCCACGCGCCGTCTCAAGTCGGCGGTCGTGTTCTGCCAGTTTCTAGGTTTCGCCTTTTCCGTCTTTCTGCGCGTCGCACCTCGATTTTCGTGCAACCCGGACCAAATACAGTACAAAAACAGTACAAACACGAAACACATTGATCCTATCAACTACTCGTGGATTTTCTCACGAGAAAAACGTTACAACGGGGTCAAAACAATGGCTCGCAGGCCGCCCCAAACACGAAAATTAACCCTATAACGACGGAATTGAAACCTAATCATACATCTAACAGCAACAATCAGAGCCTAAACCAGGCTCTGATACCAATTGAAGGAATAATTAGGGTTAGAAACCGATACCTTCCTCCTAGTGTGTTGTCGCGGCTTTGATTGTTGCTCCTGTGTTAGATCTTCTGATCTGTGTCCCGACCTTTTTCTTCCTCTGGGTGGTCAGAGAACTGAAGAAAATAAAATTTTATCTCTCTCAAACACGATATGCGTGTAAGATTATGTGGGTGTGCGTAATCTGTTTCTGAACAGAATACTGATATATATAGGCTTTAAAAGCCAATATAATATTAATATATTTGTAATCCATTAATTTAATTATATTTCCAATGGGCTTCCACATAACCAGCCCATAATATAATTAATTAATTTACTGGGCTACTAATATTTATCAATTAATTGGCCCAGCCAATTAATTCCAGATAAATAACATTATTAAATAATGTAAAAATACATTAATCCATTAATAATGAATTCTGAGAGACAATAAATTACTAGGCAACTAATTGGGCCAGATCAGGGATCCAATACAAGAAATAAAGATGGGCCTCCAATTAATTAATTACCCATGCACAGCCCAGAGCAAAATTAATTATTTAACACAGATTCATTCCACTAGAGAATCCATGCTGACTTACCCCTTTATCCCAAATTGAGCAAGGGCTTGTATTTTAGACTTAATCGATCTCCGTATTTAAGATAGAAATATCCGTTAATTAACTAAGCTCACTGACAGCTTAAATTAATTAACATCTTATATTCCTGAGTAGTACCACTCGACCTTATTAACACACCTGAACTTAATCAACCGGCCGGGTTTAGTGTGTTAATCCTTTTGAGTTCCTCAGGGATATTATCAACCCATTTTACTAGGATACGGATGCAAGATACAGACAACCAGCCTGAGCCACAAATAACTACTAACACCCAAGATACGTAGATCCGGTCGCGATGACGTTCACCTTAGTAGGTCAAAGTGATAGATAGCCAAATGCACTCAGTTGAAGTCTTACTAAGCTTAAGACCAGCTAAGTCACCGAGATCTTGGTTCTCCACTAAGGTTAGTTAGGAGAACACATCTCACCGTGATCCGTCAATACACCACCTTAAGTGTACCAGTAAAGACAATCAGCTAAGACAAGCCACTTCTTATCTAAACTGCAGCTTAAACCGACAACTTATCCTTAAGTTGTCTCAGCTGTGATAACTGTTTATATCTTGTCAGTTCAACCAATTTGTGTTGTCTTCTGTGATACCCGACACACCACACAAATCTAACTTTTATACAAGATAAAGGATAACATGTGCAAATATACATATTAATCAGATAGGAGAATAAAACAGTGGTAAGAACAAAAACACATTGTATACAAGCATAAAAATTGCTTCCAGTATACAAAATCCAAACACTGGATACTAGAGGCTATTGAATATAATCAGCTTGGTTCCCTTGAGCAAGGTTGTCGCTTTCGCTTGAAGTGTTTCTCTGAAGTTCTAGCGGAAAGCTTAAGTTCTTGTAAGTATATGCTCGTAATCACTCGTTCTTGGTTGTCTATGTTGGTGTTCATGCGATTTGATTTTCCCTCTATTTCTAGAGGTGAGTCATGGATAGATCCGTTGGAGACGAACGATCCACGTGTCACTCTCTTTGGGTAGCTAACGGCTCTTTTAAGGAATCTTGCAGAGTATTTTCCTCCATTTCTGTAAAGTGGTTGACTTGCAGCTTTAATCAGAACTTTGACAGCTAGCTGCTCGTCAATGGTCGAGGCGTATAAAGTGGTTGAGACAAACAAACTTCTAGGCAGATACTGAAGCTGACTTCTCTGATTACCTCTATGACTTTACTGATTTAACAAGTAAGATCATCTGACAGTCAAGGAAACTGTCAGGCCGTTGCTGAGTCTGACCTGGGTTTAATAGTATACTCCTGCTGAGTGCAACTCTACTGAAGGTCACTGAGTTCTGTGAACTGCTCCTGCTGAGTCCAGTTCTACTGAATCCTTTCAGTATGATACTCCTGCTGAGTCCAGCACTATTGAGTATGAACACCTCTCAGTATGCTGCTCCTGCTGAGTCCAGCACTACTGAGTCTTCACCCTATGGTACTGAGGCGGATAGTCTACTGATGGGTCAGTAGACAGAACTCTGAGCCTGAACCATGCTGAAGGAATGTCTACTGAGTCTAAAGCTCTCAGAGACAAAGGCATTACTATTACTACTCTATGGTTCACCAATCAAATTAGGGTTTTGGGATCAGCCAAATCTTCTAAGCAACTAATAAGTCTACTGCTGAATCACATCCCAACAGAACTCTACGATGCATTGAGAGCATCTGGACTGGAGCAGTTTCTCTCAAAGAAACTGCCACACTTCCTGCCTCGCCAGATCGCTAAGTTATATCTTAACCCTAAGGAGGAAGACGGGGACTAGTATGGGTCCTTCCAGATTCACCAGATTCAGGACCCATCCAAGGCATCTCTCATTCTGAAGAGGATGTCTTTGAAGCAAGCCTTAGACAGGAGTTTCAAACTTTCGAACCAAGGCATGAGTCCTGCGTGATATAAGGATGAAGTCCTTCACGAATACCAGACGTTGTTCTGTAGGAAACCCACGACGTTCAGAGCTGCATTTCCCAAAAGCAGCATGCTTCCACAGTACAGGTTCTTGGCGTACATTGGACTCAGATTTTGACCAGCCAGGCAGGTTCGTTTAATCAGCTGTCGCAGCTGAAACTTCAGATGATGATGGCCATTTCTGACAAAGCTCAGATCAATTGGGTTGATGTCTTTATCAAAGAGTTTCAGGCTCAGGGGCGAAGTTCAATCGATGAGAAGCTTGTCTGAGTGCTAAGGGAAAGCTTCTATATGGAATGAAGCTATCAGTTATGATCGAGGACTTTTGTGGAACTAATTAGATCGCTTATGCTGACAAGGATTCTTCAATCCGAAGAAGATCAGATTCCACAACAAAGCCAACTCATTGCAGCAGATTGGCATTGGTGCCGGAGAGGGTAAGGGCAAGAGAAAAGCCCAAACCCCAGTCAATAAGGGTGCTCCCCCGAAGAAGAAGAAGGCTTTCGAGCAAGCCATAATAGTAGCCCCTACTGCCCTTTAGTTGAGAGATGAGGACACTGAGTCAGCAAAGAAGGCTGATTCAGAAGAGAAGGCAAAGTCAGCTAAGAAGGATGCCTCAACAGGCAAAGAAGATTCAGTGGAAAATGGGACTTCACATCAACTCACTACTCCTACTCCCCTTTCTCCACTAGACGTACCACCGCTCAGCAGCTTGCCTTCGGCTAAGAGTAAACAGTCTTCAATAGATATTGAGGAGATGGAGACTGATACTGAAGCCGAGATGTTTGGGTTTGACCTTTCATTGCTTCAATCAAGAGCAGCCCAAGAAGTCTAAACACATTCCTGAAATCTCCATGACTTGGTTGATATAGCCAACAGGGCTAGGCTTCAGATGTTATACAGATTCTAGGACTGGATCACTCTAGAGCAACTGATCCGATTCAAGTCCACGGAACATCTAAACGCCGATGAGCTATAGCTTCGATAGCAGATAGGCTACGAGGAGCCTGCTGATCTCAGCTCGATCGATGACCTTAGGGTGGCTATGTTGGCCTTGCTTGAAGATATATATCCTTCTTCAGCAGCTGACCTCATGGAAGGTTCAGCAGGTCCCGATGACCAGGAAACGCCCAGTGAAGCAGGAACTGAGAAGCTTGCTGAGGGTTCTGAACAAGACAAGGAGGGAGAACAATCTTTTGATGACCATCCCAACTCCCCTCCTCCTTTTGGTTCGGCAACAGCAGGCACCTCTGGCCCTGCTGACCCTGAACAGCTGTTGTTCGGGTCATCTTATGAGGTTGGCTTCATTGCAAGGCACCGAAAGTTGAAGGCAATGGCCAAGGCACTCCTGAAGCAGGGGACTCAAAATCATCTCCTTGCCAGGAACGTTCACAAGATATAGCGCTAGACCACTGCGGCTCAGTGCGAGGAAGTCAGGGCTCTGAAATCTATTGTTTAGAATATTCCTCCCATCCCTGACTTCGTCGCACAGCAAGCCAAATTCGACAGTCAACATGCATTGGTTCGGGAGCTTCTGACAGCTGGCCAGTCTTCTATTCTTGAATCCTTCAAGGTAGCCCAATCTGAGCTTCAGAACCAAATCCATCAGCACACTCTAGCTCATGAACAGAGGATTTCAAAACTTCAGAATGAGTGTGAGCTGAAGATCGATGCAAAGCTGTAGAAGATTGAAGAACTTGTAGATCTCTCTCACCGCAAGTACGCTGAAGAACTCATTACTAAGAGGAACGATCTACATCTCAAGTTTGAAGGTCTTCAGAAAACCTTGGATGAGCTCTCCAAATTTTATCAAACGCTCAGTTCCAAGGTAGTTACTCCTCCCACCCCTTAGAACCTATTGGATGATGCCAAAAAGGGGGAAAACCCTAAGAGCTGAAAGGCAGATAAGAGCAAGACTGAAAAGATCAAGAGCGATCAGTCTAAGGGGGAAGTAACAAGAGTTATTGCCCAGGGTGTCTGAATAGGAGATGTAGTAGCTGAGAGAGGCCCAAGTGGCTCAGGACCCAAGAAGGCAGAGATCGGCACTTCTAAACATACTCAGAAGAACATTGAGGAAGTGGTCACGTTTATAGGGGAGTTTGATGAAGAAGACACTCCTTTGCCTCCACCAGTATCTGGGAAGGGAAAAGAATCTCTTAAAACTCCTCCTCGTTCCCAAAGATACATAAGCCCCGCAGAGCAGGCTCAGATTGATGCTGCTGAGAAGCTTGCTCGGGAAATCGTTGAGGCTGAAGCGGCTAATAAACCAAAGAAGGCTCCTATAAAAGCCCAAACGAAGGTACCTGCTGGAAATCCTATTCAGAGACAGGTATCCAGAAAGCTTACTCTCATAGATGATGCTGACAAAGAGAGAGAAGCCGAGAAACAGGCTGACACATCCAAGCAAACAGAGAAACCGGCTGAGCCTACTATTGACGAGCTAATTGATCTCAGCATTAGAGCTCTTGATTCCAGAGCTGAGTGGCATTTGCTTGCAGAAGCTAGAAGAAAAGAGGCAGAAGCCAAGGAGAAGGCGGCTGAAGAGGCAAGAGAAGCAGAGAGACTGAAGCCTAAGCCTCATCCTCTTAAGGACAGGGACATCCTCACAACCTCCAAATTCTACAGACGAGGTAGAAAACCTAATGAGCTGAAGACTTACTTATGGCCTCATGTAGATGAATGGATGCCCTGGGAGAAAATTCAGCGATGGGAGATGATCAAAGCTGAATTCATCAAAAGATTTTACATTTGGAAGCTTTGGCCAGACTTTGACAAAGCTGAGATGTTTGCTTCTTGGATAGAGAAGTACAATCCTGACATCTATATATAGTTCAGAAGGCCATTATTGACGACAACATCACTATCATGACTCCGACCTTAAGAACTCTACCTCCACCGTGGAAATTGGATGGATAAGCAAGGGAAGCAGCTTGGAGAAAATCTCGTATCCCTAAAGACATATTCAAGCTCTACGGACTTCTGTTGCTTGAGGACAAATTGAATGATTTCAAGGCAAGGATTCAGCGCTTTAAATCTACTAGGAAGTAGTCTAGCTTGTCTATGTTGATAACTTTCCTAGTGTAGCAATGATGTAATTGTACTCTATTTCTTATCATTTAATACATCAGCTATTAGTTAGCCTGACAATTTCTCATTGTCTCTACGGCCCGCTTCGTGTTTATTTAACACTCAGAATCACCTAAATGATTAGTGACTCACACACTCACTATTTATCTGTGTGTTCTATATTTGCGTAGTTTAGAGACTTGAAGATACATCTCCATAGTATCTCATTCTAATATATATAAGGAGTTAGTATCTGATAGTTCTTACAGTGATATAGAGTGATAGGTTTTGGCATCGTCAAATAGGGGGAAATTGTTGGGAGATGATTCAGTAGCTGATTTGATTGATCCCAAGACCCTATTCTGATTGATGAACCATTCCATTTTAAAAGTTAATACCTTTGTCTTTGCGTGTTTTAGACTCAGTAGACTTGCCTTCAGCATGGTTCCAGCTCAGAAGTTTTGTCTGCTGTCTATCAGTAGACCATCTGCCGCAGTGCCATTAAGTGAAGATTCAGTATGACTGGACTCAGCAGGAGCAGCGTAATGAAAGTTGTTTAGGAGTTAGTAGAACTGGACTCAACAGGATCAGTTTACTGAACTCAGAGTTTGGCCTCGGTAATGTTGGAATCACCAGGAGCAACCTACTGAACCTTTCGGTCAGACTTAGCAACGGCATGTCAGTTGCTTTAACTGATAGTAGACTTCAAGTCAATTTCAGTAGAGTTGTCCGAGGTCGTACATCTGAGAAAAGTCAGCTTCAATATCAATCTTGAAGTCAGAAAAAGACTCAACCACTGTCTGTACCTCGACCAATGACAAGCAGCCAGCTGGCAAAATCTCCGACAAAAGCTGCAAGTCAACAGCTTTCCTGTAAAGAAAATGGACTCTACAAAATTCGAAAAAGAGTCGTTTGCTACCCATATAGAGTGACATGTGAAAAGTTCATCTCCAATGAATCTATTCACAAATCACGTCCATAAATAGAGGGAAGGTCGTATTCGAAGATCAGCACACTACGATAGAATCACAAAACGCTCAGTCGCACTATAAGATCGTGCAAGCGACCTATCAAGGGTACTCAAGCATAAAACGAACTCAAGCTCTAGAATAATTATCGAATATTCTAGTGAAGAACACGAACCCAGAGAGATTATTACTTATTGTTCTTCGCTCTAGAAGCCTTTCTCGTTCCCACCCTCTAACATAAGCTCAACTATAATATCGATACCTTAGACCGAATGAGTTCATTTATTGAATTGTTCTTAAGTGTTAAGAACTCTTTCATAGTTGGAGATGCATTCAAACATTATTGTTTGACCCTGTAAACTGAGACTTGTTCACTATAATCACAAGTTACAGTTTGTCCAGCGCACAAACTAACTGAGACTAACTCTGTATAATAAAATAGTGTCCTGCTTTGTTCTGGATCAGTGGACGTAGGATCTTAAGTATCCGAACCACTTTACAAATAGTTGTGTCGATAACTGTTCCATAGATTAATTGTTCGTACTGAAAATATCTTTACAAAATCATACAACTGCAATCTCAGTAAAAGCTTAAAACGTTGCATTAATATACTGAACTGATTTGATAAACAAACGTTTTCAAAACAAACTCAATCAGGCCTACACATTCCGCACGCTAATGAACGTTGCGGAATGCTACTGAATTCTTACATCAAGTCAGCTAGCAGAGTTCAGCTTCTTCAGTCACTCTGTCCATGCGATCAAGAACAGCTTGCTTGGTCTGCTGAATTTATTCAGTAGGCAACCTCCGTATATCGGACTATTTGCGTTTGAGTTTGAAAAATGTTTTCAGTTGTATTAAACCCCCCCCCACACCTAAACATTTGACTCGGGACCAACACCAACAATGCTGGATCTTCTCTATATTGTCGCTTAAATTTAGATCCTGTAGCTTGATGCTGACCTCTTCAGCAGCATTAAATACAACATAAAGGCTTCCTCCACGCAAAGTGTCCGCTAGTTAAAGACCCTGAAAGCTTTGCTGACCCTGGAGTAACCTAAGAATACTCCTTGGTCTAACTTGCTATTGAAGACCTTTAACAAATCCTTTCCATTATTATGGATAAAGCTTGAGCAACCAAAAATATGGAAATGCAAAATAGAATGCATTCTCCCTTTCCATAGTTCATATGGTGTCTTTATCTGCAATTGAGTCAGTAATGAACGATTCTGAGTGTAGCAGGCTGTGTCAGTAGTTTCTACCCAAAACATTGATGGTAGACATGAGTCTGCGAGTAACGTTCTTGCTGCTTCTTTGAGTGTTATGTTCTTTCTTTCAGCAAGACCGTTCTATTGAGGTGTGCGTGCCGCTGAGGTTTCATGCTGGATCCCTTCAGCTCGCAGTAGTCTTTCATCATTGAGTTTAGAAATTTTGTTCCTCGATCTGGGCGTATTCTTTGAATATTGATATCATTTTCAGCGCTCAGTCTTTTCAGTAGTTTCGGCAGCTCAGTTTTGACGTCAGACTTTTTGGCGATGAAAATCACCCAAGTATATGTTGAATAGTCATCTATGACTACAAGAGCATATTTCTTGCCTCTGATCGTCACTGGAGAGACTGACATGAATAAATTCATGTGGAGCAGCTGAAGGATTCCAACAACAGAAGGTGACGGTATTGGAGGGTTACTTGATTTGGTCTGCTTTCCCTTCATGCATGCTTCACAATTCTTATGTCTTTTGAATACTTCATTGGGCAGTCCTCTGACTTTAGCATCTCTTTCTAGCTTGTTCATAGTTTTGAAATTCAGATGACTTAATCTTTTGTGACAAAACCATGTTGTTCTATCATCTGAGTATGTATGTGCTAGCAAGCAGGCTTCAGGTTCAAAGGTGAAGAGTTTTTCAACGAGAATATGGCCTACACTATTCCGCATTTTACTCATCAATAACCTAATTATAATTAGGAATTAGGTTGTCTTATATTAAACACTAACCCTAGTACTTAGACATGCGCGAATCTAACTTGGGTGTATTGCAGCCCCCCCCTCCATACACCTATTTTTTAGTTTTTAGGATCATCACTTAATCATGTAGATGTTCGATCAACAATCGAGGAGTCGCAGACATGATGATGACACCAACCCTCTCCTTTTGTATACTTAGGTAAAGTTCGTTTATTTCAAAAATTGATCTTATAGCTTGATTGAATTTGAAACGCTATTTAACATTTCAAATTTGAGATTGTTAGTTATTAATGAATGTGGTTGTTATTTAATATGTGTTTTAGTATTATTGAGTGTGTGTTATGGTATATGAAAAAACAAATAAAAATTGAAAAAATACAGTAAAATAGCAACGTCATCGACATCTCAGATTTTAAAATATAACAACAAACTGATGATGGAATACGTTGTATACAAAGTTTGTTGGGATGAAGATTCAGTAGACCATATTTATAGATTTGAAGATCCCAAAACCCCTAGCTGAATGATGAACCTTCGTTCTTGTAATAGCTTACTTTGAGTTCAGCATGTTAGGAACTCAGTAGGCTAGAGTTCAGTAGCTGCAGAGTTCAGTAGAAGACCTTGCACTCAGCTGATGGACTCAGGATCGAAGAAGTCAGTTGGTCAGCCGACCACCAACTGAATCTGCACAGGAATTCGTGCCCATGCACTAAATACTCAGAAGAACGTCAGTAGGAAGTCACTTCAGTTGAAGGTCCGAGGACTCAGAGGAAGTCAACCCTGATGTTTGACAAGTCTCACCTACCAATCTACGTCGACCAATAAGGAGCCAACAACGCTTTATTTTTTCTAACAAAAGCTGCTCCTAGAGTGGAAAAGAGGCGTATCTCTACAGTGCACCTACTGATCTACATTCAAATTTGAAGGAGCTATTTTCCTTGTCGTTTTGACACGTGGCTAAACCTCTCTCCAACTGATCTATTCCAAATCGACGACTATATAAGAGGAGAGTCTTCATGCAGAGAAAACACCGGGAACCAAAGCTATCAACACACACAACTCTGATATTGAACGACTGTTCGACTAACTCAAGTCAGTAGAGCGGAACTCAGTAGAAGAAATCTTTGCCCACGCGATCTGAAAGCATATCTGGTTATCTGAGTCAGTTCAGTAGGAAACTCAGCTAGAAAACACCGGGAACCAAAGCTATCAACACACACAACTCTGATATTGAACGTATGTTCGACTGACTCAAGTCAGTAGAGCGGAACTCAGTAGAAGAAATCTTTGCCCACGCGATCTGAAAGCATATCTAGCTATCTGGGTCAGTTCAGTAGGAAACTCAGGACCTTCGTGTTTGAGAAAAGAATCTGTATTCAGGTGTATTCACCCCCCCTACACCTGAACCACGTCTCAGGACCAACAATTGGTATCAGAGCGGTGTTCTTACAGATCATCGTTTTCAGAAACTGGTCTATCTCGAACAAAGATCCAAGGAAAACCCGTTTTCACCGCATTTTACATCTCTTCATTTCATCCTATATCCTATCTTTTCAATGACTGATATTTTAGGGATTAGGACAGTACCCATGTTCTCAACTGAGAACTACACAGTATGGCGAGTGAGGATGGAGGCTCACTAAACTCTGCTGCATGACAGCATGACTGATGTTCTGGACAAAGGACATATTTTTCCGATGGTCAACTCAGTCGAACTTGCATTGGACGGAGCAGCAGGTTCCAGACTCGGTCCGAAGGTTCACAAGGACAAGAGCCTCTTTAATCCTGAGGAGAAGAAACTGCATAATCTCGATCGAGTCGGTCAAAATGCAATACTGATGACACTCAGTGACTCATATCTCGAGAGAGTACATGATTGCAAGACTGCAAAGGATCTATGGGATGCTCTAGTAGTACTGAGCCAAGGAACTCCACAGATCAAACAGAACAAATTGGAGTTAGAGCTACAGAAACTTGAGGCATTCACTATGCTTCTTGGGGAGTCCATAGATGATTTCAGTGCTCGATTCACAAACCAGATCAACATCATCAACGGACTTGGGAAAACATTCAGCAACAAGGAAACCAACACAAAGATTCTAAGGGCTCTTAGCAGACCCAAGTGGTATTCTTTTGCTACATGTATGAAGAGATCTGGCTTGAATTCTTTTACTCCTGATTATGTGTTTTCAGAGCTAAAAGTAGAGGAATTCGAATTCAACCTCCCACACACCCTGGTGCTGAAGTTGAAGTGCCAATGGACCATGCATAAAAGACATCAGCTAGCACTCCCGGAGCAAGTCCCTCAGCAACAAGCGAGTCAGCTGGAAGCTCTGTAACAATACCTATTGCTGACAACTTGGCTGAGAATTATGCTCTCCTTGCTATGAAGTACCAGAAGGAGAAAGAGATGTTCAGAAGGAAGATGAAAAAGGCTTCCCAAAAATATCACGGTAAGAGAGATTATAGTCACTGGAAAAGTGAACTAAACCTCTACCTGATTGCAGAAATACTAAAGCTGCTCTAGTAGAACAAAAAGACACATCTAGAAGGGACGGCAGAAGCTCACTATGTTACAACTGCAAAAACTCAGGACACTTCCAGTAAGAATGTCCTGAACTCTCTGCAACTGAAAGAGTTGAAAGGCAAGCCCGCCGCGACGAGTTCATCAAGAAAAGGCAAGCCTACATAGCTGGAGAGTTGTCTGATTGCTCAAGCAATGAGGAACTATTCATGGAATCATTTGATGACGATCTTGCATTCAAGGCAACCGAGACGGAAAGATGTTGAACCATGTCCGATGGGCGGAGAAGTGGTCGAGGTAAATTCCGAACCCATTATATACCCCTCTTCACCTTGCACACACGACACAAGCTCTGCTTGCAGGGAGAACCTTTTGGATGTGGTTCTTGCGTACGAAGATCTCGCTTGAAGAGGAAATCCGGATGAGCTAGCGGTTCGGTAAGACGATTCGGGAGATGGATATCCCGAAAGCGGAGAATCGAGAGATTTTCAATGAGAAGTCGGGACTATACGAGTCCGAAGGACTTGTTACGAGACCGAAGGAAGAGATTAACTCTCTAATGACTAAGTCTTAAGACCAAGAAGCACAGATTTCGGTGCTATCCAAAGACATCTCTAAGAAAGAGACCGAAATTGCTAATCTCATGGAAACTCTCACACATGCCGAACGTGAATATGAAGCTCGAGAAAGTGTGAAGAGGTGTGGAGAACCTTGATGACGAGCAATACATTGGGGAAAAAGAGAAGTTGGAGAAGTTATTACAAGCTCAAAGACCACATGCCACCAAAGAAGGACTTGGTTATACATGTGAAGCCTCCACTTCGGGATAGAAGAGCTCCACCAAGCTAGGCGATAGGTTTGTCCAAGGGATAACTCGGCTTGCGAGGCAAAGAAAAAGCGAAGATTCAAGCACCCGACCTAGCAACAAGAAGATGACCCATGGTTCTAGTCCTAGGACACCAAGAGCAAATTTAGGGGAAACCAAGAAGCTAAGGTGGGCCGAGCGATATGGTCACCAATAGTTGACTCATCTAGCTCGGTACGATTCGTACGACTATGAGCCAAGAGTCGAAGCCCTAAGGTTCGAAGAAGGAAGCCGAACCTCAAAAGACTAAGAAGTCGGCTACTCCAAGTTCGGTGGAGAAGGTTACCGACAACAAGGGCAAAAAGAAGTGCGAAGCCATCGTGGTCATCCAAACAAGTTTGGATCCTAAAATCTAACAATTAAGGACCCAGTCGAACCCCAAAGGGTACCTGAATCTGTTTTTGTTTTGCAGGTGCTACAGGACCCTTGGATTGTCAACAATGGATGCTCAAGACATATAACACATCAAAAGAGCCTATTGACCGACTACGTTCAGCAAGATAGAGACAGAATTAAGTTCAGTTATAACTCCAAAGGCTACACAATGGGATACGACATATTGAAAATAGGGACTGCAATAGTTCCTAGAGTATCTTATGTTGAAGGACATCAACATAATCTCATTTTTGTCAGTCAATTATGTGATAACTCCAATAAAGTGACTTTTTACGCAGGTTTTTATGACGTTCTTGATAAATCTACAGGAAAATTTATGTTATCAGGATCGCGGCGAAGGAACATATACTATGTTGAATGGAATACCGCCGAACCTGAAGCTTGCCTAGTAGGACACACGAGGTCAGATGACAAAACAGCATGATTGTGGCACAGAAGATTGAGCCATCTGAAATTCAAGACAATGAACAAGCTAGTACGTGATGCTAAAGTCAGAGGACTGCCCAACGAAGTATTCAAAAGATATAAAAACTATGAAGCATGTCTGACGGAGAAGTAAACAAAGTCAAGCAATCCACCAATTGCATCACCTTGCACTGATGGAATCCTTCAACTGCTGCACATGGACTTATTTGGGCCAGTCAATCCAGTGATGATCAGAGGAAAGAAATGCGCTCGATGAATATTTAAGATATACCTGGGTGATATTCATCGCCTATAAATCGACGTCAAACTTGAGTTGCCGAAAATACTTAATCGGCTTAGCGTC